>JASCZW010005659.1:0-153475 GCA_034211315.2 Aedes japonicus
ATTGTTGAATTAAAAAAAAAGTCTAGTAGATTTATTAAATGAAAATTTAGTTGAAATACAAAACTGGAAAGAGCGTTACAGGAAAAAAAAAACTATATAGAATTGTGTCATCTATGCAAAGATAGCTAGCTTCAGTGTCACTTTAAAAATATGAAACAAAAAATGCAAGGTTGCATACAATCCAAGAAATCAATGCAGACTTTATGTCAACAAGTCACACTTATAGTGAAAATGACATAACTCGCTCTCTTATTACGTGTTTTCGTTGCAAGAAGTATAATTTTCTAAAAAAAATTTAACAGACTTTTATTGACATTCTCAGACATTTCAAATTTTATGTCTGAACATTTGAAAAAAATATCTGGCATCCCTGTTTTCAACAGTTACTACTGTTAAAGTTTTGGTATCCATGCCGTACTCAGAAGATCTAATGAGGGGTCATGTAAAAATAATGTCACTCAAAAAATTCAAGTATTTTGGACACCTCTTTGTCACATTTTCACGTTTGAACCCTCCAAAAATTATATATGGGTTGCCACGTTTGTCGTAACCCCCTCCCAGCGTGACGTAATTTGTGCATGATTTCTCATATGATAAGATCCATATACGAATTTCAAATTGTATGTATGTATGTATGTATGGTAGCCACCATCCCCTCTAGCCCTTGGCTTGGATGCAGCTCCACTTAATAGCAAGATCAAATTGAGCCACCGATCTGAATTCACAATATCGCTGTATGAAGGGCCAAAAACGGAGGGGTGGACCCGTAAGCAGAGACGCTCACGCGAAATCCACGGGAAATTGAGAATCTCCTTCCAACGATACGATCCAACAAATCGAATAACCCAATTCGCAATACTTATTAAGCTTTCTACAGGATGGCTTGTTAAGAAGGGCGCGTCAATCTCACTGAAACTGTTGGAGTAGAATTCACAGCATCATAATCGAATCGGTAGGATATAGAAAATGATGCCATTTATTCCCTCCTAGACTCAGGCAGTCAATCAAACCATCGTCCAGTTTCAGCTTGAATGATACCCTGATGCTCCCTCCCAACCCAGTATTTATTGTATATAATGTAAATAATGTAATTGTATATAATGTAAAAATATATGTAATAAAAGGAAATATATGTTGTATAGTAGAGCACTGCAATAAACAAAATATGATTAATATATCTGATAGTTGGAATTCACCATCCTATAGTTTTAATATAACTATTGACAATATAATATGATGAAATACTTAAAATCCTAATAAAAGATATATGATAATAATAATCAGCTTGACATATTTACAGTTCAATCAGTGTCAAATGAATGTAACTCTGAAATGTGAAGGTGATATTGCAATTAAATGAAGTAAATACAAATATCCATAGAACATTTAATTATAAGAAACAATAATAAAATTTGTATGTTTTCATAACATATGGATATATAATCAGCAGTATAAAGAGCATTTAATTTTTTTAAATAAATGTAATAATATCCAATAATTTAAACTAGTAGAAGAATATCTTATGGCACAATATAATAAATATCTATACTACTAGTAATAACCTTCCTTGTTACCTTGAAACCGATGAAATTTCATTGTTATTTTTGTTATTATTCTTATTATTATTATTATTATACCCAAGGAACGGCTATGAACCTCGTCGATAAAAGCATAGTGAAATATTTAGGACATACTATCCAATTAAATGAAATATTTAATTATAAATATACACTTGAAGGTTAAAGTTGGAGAATTGAATGATTGAAGGAGCCATCATAATTATACCACCGTCGAAAATCCAAAAACAGTACCGCTGACTAAAACTGAGAAATAATAGGGAACATATAATAAATGCTAGGTATGTAAATTGAAATGACGATCGGACATATTAAAATAGAAACAACTGAATTAGTAAGTAGTATACGTTTCCTTTCTAATAAAAAAGAGACAAACTATAGTAAAATATGCATTAATCGTAGGAAATTGGAAAAATGATAATAGTTATAATAACAGTTTTAAAATTAGCAACAACAAACATACCACAAAGCGTCGGTTAGTCTATAGTGGATGGAATTTTAAATATAGTATAGCAACAACAATTCTACTTGTAACTCGATCTCTGCAGACTGCTGTCCCGCTGCAATTGTAGATGGACCCGCGTATCAACTATGAACCTGAAAGATCAGACAACGCATCAAAGCCATTATCCAAAACAGAATACCGCAAAAGCAACAGAATTTATAAAATTTCGTTGTACTGCTCCATTTCCATGCTTCGCAACAATCACCTGTAGTGAATCTCATAAATACCACAGTGATTCCAATCAATAAAATAAACCTATATGAAATAATATACTACTATTCAAAAATAAATAAATAAACAAATGCTATATAAAAAGTGAATAGATAATACAGTGGAAATACCAATCCCTGTGATACCAACAGGATGTATTCGAATCCCAGTTTCGGGTCTCGACAAGGAACCCATACCGAGCCCCTGTGGCACGACAAGCCGGTCAGTTCATCGCAAGGGACTGTGGAAAATATTGCATGGGATCATTTAAGCTCCGCTTGTATTGGCAGCACTGAACGGTATTCTCCGGTGCTCTCCTGTACCGATCCCTCAACACCAGCGACAAACATTCAAAGAAGCCGCATTCATGAGCGTATGTTCACGTACCACACAAACACTCCCATTATACTGTCAAAACTGGCCATCATCACCATTCCGTTTTCGCTCAGACACATTAAATTTTGTTCTCTGTCACACTACTGACAAACGCCACACGTGCACATACACACGCTTAGTCACTAGATGTTGCTAGTGTCTTTTCAACACTGCACCGCATCTGCACAAAATGAAAATTCGACTCTTGCCGCTGTTGGGTGGCCGTGCAACAAAACAGCCCTTTATTCTTCTCTGTACATCTGTATTCTTCTTTCCCTTTACATTCTACCTTTCTCCCTCTTCGCCTTTTGGCCCGATCGGTTCGGCAGTCAACAACAACCGTTACGTTAGACACAAGTACACATACACTTAAAAAAGAAACCGATCTGTAATGGTGTGGCTTTCCAGTTCGAAGCCAGAGGTAAAATCTCGATCACGCGTCTCACAAATGCTCAATACACGCTTCAAAAATTCCCCTACTGTGAAATAGCGTCACCTCTCAACTTATGGTGGTTTTTGATTGCGTTCCGCACACATGCACAAACTTTCCACTTTTTCTTCAAGCTTCAAAAATCACTTTATAAATCGCCAACTGCCTGGTCCCCACTGCATCCACTCATCTACCGAAGGAACATAACCTTTCGATGTACTTTCTTCTCCAAGCCTGCTTGCCCAGCTTCACACAAACTGGTAGAACTAAACTATTTCCGTAGGCAAAACAACCGACATGGCGCCGATTTACAAAATTTTCACCGTTTTCAGCTGTTTCTTTTCAAGCCGTCTTCCAACTATTTCACATTCTTTTACCAGTAAACTTTCACGCAACTTCACTGAAGTTTTCCACCTCATTTTCACGGTTTGCGGCAGCCGAACTCGTCAATCACTCGACACGTATAAAAAGACCTCGACCGCTACTTATTCATATACAATTTGAAAATAGAAGAAAAATGATCGCCAAAATATATTGTAATCTTATATCAAAATTATATAACTGTTCACATGAAAAAAATGCGAATTTAACTTTATACCGATAAATACCGAGATCCATATACGAATTTCAAATTATGCATAAAAAATAAATTCAAAAAGGGGAAGCCTTTCTTAACAGGGCAAGATTAACACTTTTTATTCAGCAATCCACTAGAAATAAAAGGAACAGTAACAATAATTTTGAAAAAGTACGCGAGAAATGTAAAATTTTTGGTGTTATGTCATTTGTGAACGGAGAATAGAACTGTATATTCTTAACCAATGGAAGAGACATTAGAAACACAGATGTTTTAACGATAGTATTTATTGCAATAATCATCAGGTAAAAAAAGGTTAAATAAAACATAGCAATTCAACTTTATCATGACTGCTCTGCATTTTTATAAGTAAAGCTGATACGTATTTTATTGGAGCGACTCCTTGGTGCTCTGAGATAACATTGATTTGAGATTCACCTGAGTCACTTTACAGACTCCTTAAAGCGTTCACTTCCATCAAGTGTCCACATTTTCATCCGAACATTTGGTGCATTTGCGAACTTTCTTTGGTGGTTTGGATTGTTGTGGTTTGGCTGATTTCTTAGCATCTTCCTTGAGGCGTCGATCCAACTCACGTTCCTTTTTTTTCTGTTCTCTAATCCTTATTCGCTCCTGTTTCTCTTGCTCTTGAAATTCCTTCTTCAAAGCACGCTCCTTACGTTTCAACTCCATTTGATCCATAAGTCGTTGCTTCTCTTCTTCCTTTTCTTTCAACACCTGCAACCGCTCGGATGACGTTAGAACGAAGTGCTGCTTGGACGAGTAATTCCGTTTTACATTTTTACGTTTTGGAGTAGGAAGAAGGTTAAAAAACGAAGAAATGCTGATTCTACGATGCGGTTTCTCGATATTCGCCATGTCGCTGAGTACAGCTTCTTGTGGTTCATCTGCAGGTTCAACGAGATCGGAAGCATCAGTAGGATTCACTATCATGACATCCCAATCCTCTTGCCTCGTCGTAGAAGAATGTTCGGGAACTGGCTGAACTTCGCAGGTCACTATGGATGATTGAAAGGTACTCCAATCATCTACAGTTTCCACGGTGACGTTGGCTGTTTGACAACTTTTCTCGCGCACGCACCGCGGTTTCAAAACAAAACACTCGGCTGCTGGTGAAACTGTCAAAACTAAAAAGACTATGGGTGTACCTATAGTATTTTTAGTTAAAATTGGCCGCACTACGTAAGAATAAGGTGTGCAATGAATTTGGAACATTTTAACTCTCCTTGGTCCTGTTGTTGCACAGTGGTCTGAACCATTTTTTTAATGAAATAATTTAATTAATGTTGACTAATCACTTAAATAAAGTGTATTAACTAAGTTTGAATCAAAATATACCGATGAAACGTAGCATACGTCAATCCGAAGCTTAATTCGTAATGCACGATTCTTAGTGTTTGGGTTAAGAAATACAGCAATTTGTTCTGGAATCGGACCAAATATTTTCAATCGGGTTAAAAAGTACTTTAAATCTATTTGTTTCGCAAATGAATAACTGTTCTAGCAGTGAAAATGTTCAATAATTTCATAAAAAATATGCCCAATGCTCAAAATATTCCGTATTTGTGTGCAACAATAGGGCAGTGTGCAATAATTGGCAATCTACCCTATTATCCAACCAAATGAAAATTATTATTCCTTCTTGTCGTGATCGAACCCAGCTGGTCAATCTCGGGGCAATTACTGGAACAGATGGTGATGTCTTCTCAGAATAATCGTACCTAATCGAAGTTTCCGGTCTCATTCAAAGTTGCACAGTTTCGTTTGTTGTGTTGCGCTCGTCACAACAATCCTGACTACGCCTTTAGGCAGCCTCTATTCATACCTCGTCCAAGGTGACTCTATTTTCTTCAGTTGGTAGGTAAGACGGATGGAGTAGCGGGATATCAAATGAAATATTGCAGTGGAGCGAAAGAGAACGCAGTACTCAAAAGTGTATTACGCACATAATGACAGTTGTTGGTTGCATTTTTGCATAGGAGAGCAGAGTTATATATTAATGTTAATGGTATGGGCTAAACGTTTTGTTACATTCGCACGTGCATTTTTCCCCGAAATAATGGTAAATTTACCTTGCAGCCTGATACTTCATATCCCAATGACATAGAACACAGGCCTGGCAGTGTGAAACTTATCATCTCCTTTACTCGTTTGGTGTAAAATCGAACTGCGAAATTGACATCACAGGCACTGATGCATAGGTGTAAAACAGGGTGATTTAAATATTATTCAATACAAACTCTATCGTCTACTGCGATTCTACGAAGTGTGGTGAGAATCGAACTGGAAGAAATACTTTGGTGAAACATTGTGTATCTTATAAGGTACTGTGGTGGCAAAACCTATGCACACAATGGAATGACTTATTTAAAGTTACATGGTATCGTATCTCCTTTTTACTATAGAAAAACTCGAACCCCCAAAACTCACTCCTTCAGTTGACTGAAATAACTCCACTCCATTATTAGGATTCTGTTAAACTCTTAAGAAATTCATTCACTTGGCCCCTCCTCCTCCTAGAACATATCACTGCCCAAAATAACCCTGGACAAAACGAGTCTGCAGGAGAGGCAACAAGCGTGGTTTCACCAACGGATATTCGAATAGTCAGCACTTTGGATTGGTTTTCGAACTTCATCCATATGCAGTAGACCTATCAAGGCTGCTGTTGGTGGTTTTTTTTTTCTGCCGCTCCATATCTATCCTGTTTCGATGGGTGCCCAAGACCTGCTGCCGATGCTACTTCTACTTCTATTTTCTTTCGACACATACATAATGTAGTGGAAAAGTTTTCCCTCTGCTTGAATTTATTGTTTTCAATTTCCGAAGGAAAACATACATTTACACTAGCAATGAATGTGGTTTTGAAGTGCGGCAAGCGGATGGCAAAAACTGTAAAAGTGGTTCGGGAAGAAGCAGGTTGACCCTCCAGTTCGCACAGAGTGTGCTGTAGGACAATATGCAACAGGCTGAGACCAAACGGGACATCTTCGGTTGTAAATAATACATTTTGTTGAGTGCGTACAGTAAATTTTGCATTTCATACCATAGGGTATCAATTTTCCGGCAAGGGGCTTTTGAGGTTAGCTGCTTCTGAATACCAGCCTTAGTTCCGAACGAGCCATCCCAAAACCCATTTCCTCTTCGCTTTTGAAGCATTGTTGAGTGAAAAGGCAAACGAGAAAGTGGATAATTTTTCTTTTGCCCGTCTACATGTCCAAATGCCGGAAAAGTGCATATATGAATAGCAAATACGGAATCCATTCGAACCCGCCGCAGATTCTCCCATCCATTCCTGGAATTTCGTCCATCGAACATTTGGCTCGCTGGTTTCTTCTCATCGTCCGGTTTTTTTTGTCACCCTACCGATAACACGTTTTCTGGGACGGTAAAAGTATATTTTATGTACGCTACATTTGCCCTATCGAGAACAAAAGTTTTATTCTATTATAAAACTGCAAGCGGGGGTTCTTCCTTTTTCCGTCGTGTGCTCCCAACGAGTCATTCGTTCATTGGTTGGTCGGAAGAGTTGTCCTCGCCTTGGTTTGCAACTGTTAACAGTCGGATCCTTCCAGTCGCAGAACTCGCAGACCCCAAGAGGACCCAATTGGGGGACACACACACATACACATACAGGCAGAGCAGAGGAATGGCAGGATCAAAAGTTTTAGCAGCTCGTATTTTTAGCAAGAGTGCATCCGTGAAACTTTCCAGAGCTGCCGGAGATACGTGCGGTAAGTAAATCATACTCTATGCTTGGAGGAAACGAGGCAATACTCTTTCCGGTAGTTTTTTTTTTCTTGTTCAGTTATGCTTTACGATAGTTAAAGAAGAGGGAGAAGAGGGGGCTATGGTGACACTAACCAAAACTATGTTGTATATTGGATCTGGCAGCACTCAACAGTAGAACTTTTATCCAACAAATACTTGTCGCCATCTTCATGGGAACCAAAAGCTACGAGTTGTTAACGTTTAAGGTTAATGGAGCAAGCTGTGACAGAGGGGTGCGTAATTAATTTTGTAAATTTAGCAACGGCATAAGTTAGGCAGATGTAGCCGAGTGTTTTGCTTGAGGAAAATTCCATATCCTGCTGTTAGATTTACGGTTGGAACATACTGAGCAGCTCCTTGTCGGATGGCATGAATTTCGAGATAAATGGCGATAAAGGGCCAAGTCGATGATAGACCAAGTGATGAGCGTTGTTCTGATTTTGGAGATCCTCATCAGGCTTTTCAAATCTCGAGTAAAGTTACGTGATTGTATGTCTACTTTTCTGTATTTATGTGGTCTGAAAAGCAGGGATGCCAAATTTCACCATACTCACATGAGATTCGTCAGCATATCAATTGACGACTTTACGTCTGCACATTGTAGACGAAATACTCGTATCTGTCAAGATTAGCAAATGTAGTTGGAATTAATTGGAAAGTACTCATTTTTCTTCTAATTTCTAGTTACATGTATTCCACTAAACAGCTCAAATCCTCTAGGATTCATCATGATAAAATTTGCTATTAAAATATTCATCTAGTAAAAACGAATTCTTATACGGATGGATCTGACAAGCTTCGTGGTTATCGACGTAAACAGTGGGCAAAACACATTATTCTCAAGGCATAATAATAAAGTGCACTTTATATTGCAAGTAAAAATTATTGTTTTTTCTTGAGAATTCTTCTCATCATGAGAAGATGCCCTTCTAGACATAGTTTTTACCCATGATGATTGTCAGTTTCAGTTGTCATAATCAACACCGTAATGATATATTTTATCTTAATTGACAATAGCTTGACTTACACCCTCATACTTCTTTGTCGACGTATCTTTATTCATCTCGCACCGCGTTATCGTAGGTAGATACGTATTTGCCAACCATGTTCTACTAATTTACTTAAATTGGTCGATTAAGAAAAAAATTAGACTATTCCAGAATGCGAATAAAGCTGGAGAGGTACATTTTCAGCCTAAGTTTGAAGTTTTGAAACAAAATTGTCTTCAACAAAGTTGTTTCTAATAACAAAGTCCTTTCTTTGGTCTGAATAAAAACTAGGGTGGTCCTGATTTTCAGAGAAATCGAAAATCTAACTTTTTTATTTGCAGAAATAAAGGCATGTATAATTTAGTTATTTTACTATATTTATTTTATTAATTCGAACAATAAAAGTTACAACTTTTGGTGTGCTGAAATTGTCTCTACCGTATGCCAAACAAAAGTGTTTATGGTTTTTATAAACAAAATAGGTCTTTTTTAAATAATGATTTTTCTTGTTGGGGAAGGTCCATTAACTATGTCACGTGGTAGAGGGAGGGTGGTTTTGGAAAACGTGACGATCCATACAAAAAATGTGACAATTCCCTTTTGCGTGACGTAATTAATGAACGTTCCCTTGGGGCAAAACAAAAAAAAATATCTCATCAGCATTTAAATTATCGTATATCACGTCTGAAAACTGGAGTTATTTTTTTAAATTGAGTAAAACACATATGAAAAGGGCGTAGTCTTATTTAAAAAAAAAATCGTTAATACTCGCTAACGGTAAGAGACATCGGCCAGATATAAACGTTTAAACTTTCTTCTCTTCAAGTTCTAAAAATCATTTGAATATAGCAATGCTGACAAATTTGAAATAAGAAAGTTACAGCAAAAAACTGTTTTTTTTTTCTGTAGGGACACCGGAAAAAATGGTCTGATTTGTGCATATCAAAGGTACACAGTAAGTTCACTATCAAAGATCCTTGAAATTATTTATTCTAATTTTTTTTCCGAATAATGTATGCCTTTATAATGCAAATAAAAAAGTGAGATTTTCGATTTCTATGAAAATTAGGACCACCCTAGTTTTCATTTACACCAAAAGAAGGACTTTATTAGTTAAACAACTTTGCGGAAGACAATTTTGCTCCAAAGCTTCAAACTTTGGCTGAAAATGTATCTTTCCAGCTTGATTCGCATTCTGGACCACTGTGACCACTGTGATCTCATCAACAAGTTCTAATCAACGTAACAAACTGAAAACGGTTGAGCTACTATGATCAAACAGCAAAAAAATCCTATAGTTCTAATTCATATCGGATGCAAAGGCTTTCTTCAGGACAGATTTCCTTAGATAATTAAGGGTGTCCCAACAGAAAAAATAGTTTTTGCTCTAACCATTTTTTTTCCAAATTTGCCAACAACGTTGTTTTAAGATGATTTGTAAAACTTAAAAAGATAAAAGTGTTGACATGTAAATCTTGCTGATGTCTCTTACCGTTACCGAGTAATTAACGATTTACTTATAAAATTACGCCCTTTTCAAATGTGTTTTAAACAATTTAAAAAATAAACTTTCTCCAGTTTTCAGACGTGATATGCAATAATAGAAATCCATTCAAATGCTGCTAAGAAATATTTTTTTGGTTTGCCCCAACTAGAAAAACCAACATTTGAAAAAGGCCTATTTTGTTTACAAAAACCATAAAAACTTTTGTTTGGCATTCGATAGAGACAATCTTAGCACACCAAAAGTTGTAACTTTTATTGTTCTAGAATCAATGTCAAGACCACTTTGCTGAAAAATTTGAAATAAACAAGTAACAACAAAATAAGTTATTTTTTTAGGGACACCCTAAGCTACGTAGGAAAAATTGTTTTTATTCGGTCTTATCGAAAGGTAAAGAAAAATTTTACCATCAAAGTTGCTTGAAATTATTTATTCTACAACTTTTTTGAATAATACATGCCTTTATTTCTGCAAATAAAACAAATAGATATTCAATTTCTCTGAAAATAAGGACCACTCTTGTTTTAACTTACACCAAAGAAAGGGCCTTGTTATTGTAAGCAACTTAGTGGAAGATAATTTTTCTCCAAAACTTCAAACTTAGGCTGAAACTGTGTGCATTGCCTGGTGCACAAGCAACCGGTGAACTTTGTTCTTACCTTGCTCTGTTGCATTCATAATTTCTCGCAGTTCGTTATTCCATAATTCAGTTTGGTATTTCTCGATATTATTTCAAGCGCAGTGATAATCGAGTTTATGTTTTTGTAAAAGAAAACGTGTACGCTAACCTTTAAGGGGTATTAAAAAAAAACTGACACATTAGACATTGTGGTCGATATTGCCCAGGATTTCAACCCTTTCTAGAATTTTGAAATTTATACCTAGACAAAATGTTTGTACCCCATTTGAAAGGTTATGGTCTCACAATTGAAGTTAGAAAAACTTTGTTTTAATAACATTGACCACCGGAAATCTGCTTACACCCGGGAAAGAGCGTTTGATTTTGATGTGTGAACAGAATTGCATGCAGCACATTCCAGACTAGTTGTAGCGACTTGTAATCTTGGACAAAGTTTCTCATTATGTCATTTGGCGTATTTTATAATTATCAGATTAGTTTCAGATCTTGCCGCAGAGATGGCACTGCAGTCTTTCTTTTCCCAATGAAGTGCTAGAGAGTTGTCGTCTTGCCGCAGATATGGCGCTTTCTTACAAACACATTTTCGGTGGAGGAAACTTTTAAAGAAAAGTTGGAAAAACTATGATCTACATCATGGAAAATTTAAAAAATTAAATTCTCTTGTCAACCAGTCCTTAACTTCAAATAGTGAAAAATTGAGGATGTTTTTTTATTGTTTTCGAGTTTTGATTTTTCAAACAAAAGACATTCAAACGCACAACATTTTCAATTCCCCGATTACAAAAATCATCAATTAAAAAAAATCACAACTCAAGAACGAAGCATTGCTGAGAAAAAACAACAAGTAATAATAAAATACATAATTTTTCACTGTGGAGGAAAATTTCAAAGAATAGTCGCAAAAACGATGACCTTAATCATGGAAAATTTCCAAAAAAAAACATTTTCTTGTTAATCAACTCATAAGCTTGAAGTGGTAAAAATTTGAAGATTTGATTTACTTTAGTTCTCAAGTAATGTATTAACAACTAAAGCCGCGTGTACCAGGTATTAAACAGATGACAGTTGTCAGTGTTTGGTATGGAGGTTGTTTGACATTGTTCGAGAGCAACAAAAATGCCATCCCAAATTTTGACCATCTAAAGCTAGTCCTAGATCCTATTTAAACAAGGAAATATTTTTTTTTCAAAACCTCAACTTTTCTTTGCCTCTATTGTGAAAATGTTTGTTAGGATGTTTTTTGGGATAATATTTCTATAACATTCTCAGATTTTTGAAAAAATTCTTTTTACAATTTCGGAAATTTTTTTTTGTTCTGCGATGCTCCGTCTTTGAGTGATAGATTTTGGAAACTGGTGATTTTGTGAAAAAACAAAAATTTCAATCGAAATTTCCAGAGAAACTGGCAACCATGAATTTTATAAACAGTTTCGTTCATGAACGCATAAATTTAACTTGTGGACAAAACTTCATGATCATCTGAGACCCTTCGGCCCAAACCATTACGATATTAAAAAACAACCCCATCAAGATAAGCAGAGGTAGTTGGAATCTCTGCAGCAAGGTCTAGAACTATAGACAACAGACATCTAACAGATATTGAATTTGAAAAGTGTTTAAGAAATTTAACGGTCACTTCAGAAAGTTAATATAAGTATAAATATCATGGTGGAGCTGCTATCGCAAAATCTTTAAGATGATGTCAGTGGTAAATATAGATACGCCACAATCAAACAACTCAACTGTGAGTGTTTGTGTGCAAAATAGAGTTAAGCTTTCGATAAAGAAGACAGCTCATGCGTTTCAAAGTTCCACATGAGGAAACATTCTTCGCAATTTCTTTAATGTGCATCCCAAAACAAAGTACAACCCAGTTGAACTCCTAGATATTTCAGTTTGGAACGCTAGGAAGGACTTTTCATGGTGATCTAAAAATCATATTTTTGGTTTTCTGTTAGTGAGACTAAGTTTTCACAAAAATCATCCTCGAAAATTTGAAGGTGTTCTCTCATACTAGTCATCAGTGAACCTGCATTGACATGAGTATAAAACAAAGCTATATCATCGCCAAAAAGTCTAAGAATACCATTAAAGGTTGTATTACATATGTCATTTTCATACATTAGGGATAATAGGGGACCAATATTACTTCCTTGGGGTATCCCAGTTGATATTGGTCTTGAAGAACTATTTTCTCCATTATATGTTACAAGTTGTCGGGCAATCCGTTCAGTAGGTGGAGGCTGGTGGAACTGAGCTGCAAGCCACCCGGCGGGTCATAGCCGTAAAAATAATAGTAATGGAAGCACAAGATGTCAATATGGACCGGACTAATCGGCATTGACCCACGCTACGCAACTGTAAGTCCCTCAATTTCTCGGAAAGTATCTGCATTCTTTTTGACTTACTGAGGGTACGTTTGTTCGACATTGTAGCGCTGCAGGAGGTTATCTGGAAGAAATCAATGGTACATACGCATAGAGATGGATATACCATCTACCAGATCTGCGGCAATACACGCGAGCTGGGTACAACTTTAATCGTGATGGGCGAAATTCAAAAGCGCGTGACTTGTTGGTGGCAAATCGACAATGTGCAAGTTGAGAAGGCCGTTTCTGCAATGTCAGCATAATCAACGTGCACAGCCCTCACCTAGGAAGTGACGATGACGACAACAACGTTTTTAACGCGCAGCTTGACCTGGAGTACAACAGCTATCCAAACGATGACGTCAAAATCATCATCGGAGATCTCAATGCTCAGGTCGGCCAGAAGGAGGAATTCAGACCGGTAATATGAAAGTTCAGCGCCCACCAGCTTACGTACAAAACGGGCTCAGTCTCATTAATTGCGCCACCTTCAAGAACATGGCCGTACGTAGTAACTACTTTCAGCATAGCTTCCCATATCGCTAAACCTGGAGATCACCACAACAGACCTTATCACAAATCGAACACATTTTGATTGATGGAAGGCACTTCTCGGATATCAGACCTATCGCAATGCCATCATAGACTCAGACTACTATCTGGTAATGGCCAAAGAGCGCCAAAGGCTTTCCGTTGTGAACAACATTCGATATAGGCGCCCGCCACGGTTTAATCTGGAGAGACTAAAGCTACCCGTAGTCGCAACTAATTACGCACAAATTAGCAGCGTTGCTGGAAGAGGGAGAGCTAATCGAAGCCGCTCTTGAGGACTGCTGGAGTACCCTCAACGCAGCCATCAACAATGCAGCGGAAGACGCCATAGGGTTTGTGGAAAGACTTCGACGGAACAATTGGTTCGATGATGAGTGTCAAACGGTTCTAGATGCGAAGATTGCAGTGCGGGCGTTGATGCTGCAGCAAGCAACTCGTCAAAATGTGGAGCGTCAGCAAACTCATCTCTTCCGGGATAAGAAGCGTCTTCTGGAGGAGTTGGAGTGCAAAGATATGGAGCAGCTGTATTGTACTCAAGATAAGCGTAAACTCTACAAGAGGCTCAACGCATCCCGTGAAGGCTTCGTGCCGCGAGCCGAAATTGTCGGGATAATGCTGGAGGTATCTTGACGGATGAACGTAGGGTGATGGAAAAATGGAAGCAGCACTAAGATGAACACTTGAATGGCGCTCAGGCGGAATACCAAGACAGCAGGAGGAATGGTTTCATCGGTAGGGTGAACGACGTGTCAACTCCAACGATAAGTGAATTTAAGGATGCTATCAAACAGCTTAGAAATAACAAGGCTGCTGGAAAGGATGGCATCGAAGCGGAACTTAGAAAAATGAACCCGGATAAGTTGGTGATTTGTCTGCATCGACTGACAGTTAGGTTGATACAGAACAGCTACCAGAGGAGTGGAAAAAGGGCGTTATATGCCCAGTTTACAAAAAGGGTAACAAATTAGAATGTGAGAACTATCGAGTGATCACTATTCTCAACGCAGCTTATAATCTGCTGTACCAGATTATCTTTCGCCGTCTATCGCCACTAGCAAGTAAATTTGTGGGACGTTATTAAACCGGTTTTGTGGACGGTCGATCGACAACCGACCAATTCTTTACATTGCGGCAGATCTTCCAAAAGTGTCACGAATATCAAGTTCCTACACACCACCTATTCATTGACTTCAACGCTGACCAGAATTATCAAGGCTACGATGTATGGTGTACAGTGTTACGTGAAGATATTGGGTGTGCAATCGGACGCATTTGAAACTCGCAAAGGACTTCGACAAGGCGATGCCTGCCTCCTGTTGAACATTGTGCTAGAAGGTGTTATGAAACGCGCGGACTTTTACATGCGGTCTATGATTTTTATTAAATCCAGAAGAACACAACGCTGAAAAGTGATGCAGAAAAGGTTGGATTGAAGGTGAATGCGCTGAAGACTAGGTATCTGTTGGCTTGAGGCGCATAGGCAAAACTGTGACAATTGACGGAGATGAGTTAAAGATGGAGGATGAGTTTGTGAACCTCGGACCCTTGGTTACGTCGGATAACAACTGCAGCAGAGTAATTCGGAGACGCATTATTACCGGAAGTCGTGTCTACTATGGACTTCACAAGACCTTGGGGTCTGGTAAACATCACCCCCGTTCAAAGTGTACCATGTTCAAAACGCTGATAAGACCGTAGTTCTGTACGGCCATGAGACGTGGACAATACAAGAAGAGAAGATGCAAGAACTTAGAGGTTTCGAACGACACTTTGGTGATGTATGTGAAAACAGTGTATGGAGGAGAAGGATGAACCAACGAAAGTCGCTAAAGCTGGAAGGGTACGATGGTCAGGACATGTTGTAAGAATGGCGGATAACAACGCCGCAAACATTGTGTTTGTCTCGAACCCGACCGGTACAAGACGTAGAGGAGCGCAGCAAGCTAGATGGTTAAACTAAGTGGAGCAAGACCCTGGAAGTGTGGGACGTTTGAATAACTGGAAACAAGTTCGTTTAGTAAGTATGATCTCATTAATAATAAAATGAGTTGTTGTTATGATATCCCAGGAAAATATTTTTTGTTATTTCTTCTATTTTTTGGCTTTTAATTCAACCTCAATAACAAGACATTCAGTCATCAATATATAATAACTTGGTATTAGAACATGGTTTTATGTTCATCGGCATCGTCGTTTACCGGAAGACAATTTATGTAACGTTCGGTTCTGGAATTTGATGCAGGATCGACGTTAAAAATGCTTTTGTATGCTTTTGTCGGTAAAAATGATTACCGGATTTTTTCGCTTTAAGAAGTTCAAGAATGTTTTGCATCACTCGATTCGTAGCTCTCGGATGCGGTAGGAAATCCAGTGAGTTTTTTCTCGAGGCCCTCGACTTCGCCTCGCTATCTACTTTTAGGATCTTCCGTGCCAGAAAATCGCTGATCCCTTTTTTCTTCGCTATTTTCCTTATTGAACGCACTTGATTCTCACGAATCTACCTTTTGATCGCAGCAATAACCCTCGGAATATGAGTTGAACTCGGACAACCTGTGAGCACCTTTGCAGATAGTTGTCCTTTCTTTTCTTGGTCTATGACCCTTTTTGCGGCCAACCGGGGCACTTTGCAACATATCACGAATACAATTGCAATTGTCAAACTAAAGAAAAAGGCTTCTTTTACTAACAGCGTACTAAAGGATGTTCCGATCAAAATTTGGTCGACTTAAACTTGACGCATTTCCTTTCATTGTGCATAAAAACATTTTGTACACCCCTCATTTTGAAGATGTGCATGATGCTACGCCTCTATTTTGATTTTGAGATTAGCACTTCAGTTATCAAAATGTTGTCGAAGGAAGAGAAGCAACGCATCAAAAATTTTCACGTGCATAGCGAAAATCCGAACTATTCTCACGCCAAGGTGATTGTTGAATGTGGCTAGATCAACTGTTATCAACGTATTAAAAGTATTCGGTGAACGTTTGTCGACAGCCAGGAAAACTAGATCGGGAGGGAATCGAAAGCTGGAGGCCACAGCGAGTTGCCCGCTGATTCCAGCCGAACACCAACCGTGGATAGAGCTAAGAAACGACTGTCGACTTACAAGAAAGGGGTGACTCCAAATCACGACGATAAACAAAACACGTCGGCCAAAGCACGATCACAAAAGTCGTACACGACGATGCTGACGAAGTTTTATTGCGTGGTACAAGACGATGAAACTTACGTCAAGGCAGACTTTAAACAGCCTCCTGGGCAGGATTTTTTCACGGCAACCCGACGGAGGAAGGTGACAGATATTTTAAAGCACATTAAACTGTCAAAGTTCGCGAAGAAATATCTGGTGTGGCAGGCCATCTGTACCTGTAGCTTGAAGAGCAACGTTTACATTGCGACCTTAACCATCCACCAGGAAATTTATCTGAGCGAGTGCCTACAAAACGGGTTCTGCCTTTCCTGAAGCGACACAATTGTTGCGTTCTATTGTGGCCGAATTTGGCATCTTGCCATTACGGAAAAAAAAGCCATGGTATGCTGCCAGCAACGCTCAAGTGGTGCCCAAGGCCAAAAACCCTCCCAACTCACCAGAGCTCCATTCAATCGAACAATATAGGGCCATCGTCAAGTGGAACCTTAAGAAGACTCAAAAAGCTGTTGTGAGCAAGAAACAGTCCATGGCAAACTGGCGTTCTGCGGTGAATAAAGTGGACAAGGAGACTGTACAAAATCCTATGGCAGGTGTCAAACGAAAGAAAAGAGGAAGCTTAGCTGAATATTTTTCCTGTATTAACTGAACTTGAAAAAGATTTGACTTATTAATAAAAATTTTGATCGACTCACACACATTACTGTTTGACCAAATTTTGATCGGAACACCCTCTATTGTATAAATTTAAGCTGTCGTGTATGTTAACAAACCCAAGGCATTGTATGAACAGGTATAATTACATAATGGGGGTGGGACGTTTGGCCGAATACACGTTCGACCGAATGGACGTATGGTCGATTGGACTATTGGCAAAAAATTGTCTAAAGGGCGAACACGAAAGTATTGCGACACCAAAAATGTCATGTCATATTTACTTCAAAAATCAAAAGAAAAGTTAATCGATGAAGCCTTGAGTGTAAAATTGAACGCATTTTTGCTTGATGCCCTCCATCAAAGTCTTAACAGTGTCATCCGGTACCAGTTTCTCAGGTTTTTTTTCCCATTTTCTTAACATGTCCGTCTCGTCTTTGACTGTCTTCTTGCTCTTCCGAAGTTCCCGCTTCATCATTGCCCAGTATTGCTCCACCGGGCGCAGCTCCGGACAGTTTGGCGGATTCATGTCCTTTGGAACAAAATGGGCAGAATTGGCCTCATACCACTCCAGGACACTTTTAGAATAGTGGCATGATGCCAAATCTGGCCAAAATAGCGGAGCTTCGTCGTGCTGCTGCAAGAACGGAAAAATGCGCTTCTCGAGGCACTCAGATTTGTAGATCTCGCCATTTACTGTGCCCTTTGTCACGAAAGGCTCACTCCTCAGTCTGCAAGAGCAGATGGCCTGCCAAATGAGATATTTGGAGGCGAACTTCGACATTTTCTCTTCTTAAATTTGTCGTCCACATAGAACTTGCTCTTGCCGGTGAAAAACTCCAACCCCGGAATTTGCATAAAATCGGCTTTCATATACGTTTCGTCGTCCATCACACAGCAGCCATATTTTGTCAGCATCTTCTCGTTGAGCTTCCGTGCCCGAGTTTTAGCCGTCGATTGTTGCCGCTCATCGCGGTTTGGGAAGTTCTGTACCTTGTATGTATGTAGTCCAGCTCTCTGCTTTGCATTCTGGACGTAGCTCTGCGACATGCCGATCTTTTTAGCCAAATCACGGCTTGAGACGTTGGGATTTGCTTTAATCATCCGCTTCACCTTTCTCTTCGTCTTTTTGTTCTCCGGTCCCGGTTTTCTTCCAGCTCCTTTGCCGTGGTCCAACGTCAACCGCTCCTGGAACCGCTTCAACAGTCTGGAGACGGTTGAATGGTGAATGTTCAACATTTTTCCCAACTGCCGGTGCGACAGGTCAGGAAATTCCAGGTGTTTGGAAAGAATTTGTTCTCTCGACTCGCGTTGATTCACCTTCATTTTCGTTGAATCGAAAAACACGACTTCGAGTTTGACAGCATGTAAACAATACACATCAATGAGAAAGTGTGCAAAATTTGGTTGATTTTTACCCAATGGTAAAAAAAGTTATGCCCTGTTGAATGTGTCGCAATAATTTCGTGTTCGCCCTTCATCAACTTATATGTCTTGCTAAGATAAGGAAATAAGGAAATGAGAAACCAAACAAATATTCTCGATCACATTAGGTAGCATCAGAATGTAATGGAATATTCTACACTTATTACACTTAGAGCTCACCTTCATTTTTTGCGCATTTGCAGTAATAATCATTCTGATTAAGTTTCAACCATATCAATTTGCTAAATACCAAAATCTTAGTGTTCAAAAAGGCATAAATTGATGTTCAGCCATCTGGACATATACATGTAAAGTATGAATATATTTTGAAAAAATATTTCACTCGTGAATTATTATAAATTTTGAACTTCACAATCTGAACGACTTTGTAAAGGCAATTGCTGCTAAGTTGGGATCAGATGGAAAATGAAGATATGATTTGAATTCGACTATTTTTTTCACATTTCCATTGTTAAACATTTACAGCATATTAGTTTTAGTATTTAAAGTTCCTGGAAGAATTGATTGATGGAAAACAAAATTAATCAGCCCTCCAGCAAGAAAACTGCACAGTAAAGTATCTTCTCCTCAAATTTGTATTCAGCCAAACACCGATTCGGCCGAAAGTATATTCGGTCAAACGTCCAATCGGCCAAACGTCCATTCGGCCAAACGTCATAATGCCAAACTTCCATTAGGCCAACTATCCGTATGCCAATCGTTCGTATGCCAAACGTCTCTATGCCAAACGGGGTTGCATCCATAGAACCATGACTCTGAAATGTTGATTTAAATGAGCCTAGTGCAAAAAAAATGAACTTATAAAAAAAAAATAGTTTCAGCAAAGGATAGAATGGTAAAAATAGTATGTTTGTTCTTGATATTTATTCGTTAAGTATCACTTGATACCAACGCCCAAAACTTACACAGTAATTCAGGCTATAATAACTCTGATTTACCTTCAATTTAGGCACACAACACAAAACTATCGTTGCAATTGAGGTAACACAAGTACACTCACGACATTTTAAAACTGTTGTCGAACGAATCAACGATGTCTTCTCTGAACATCGCGTGTACGTGCTTCGTTACTGATCTATGAATAGAACAATTCAGTGAAGTTGTACATTGAAGTTTTAAATTTGTTCCTAGGCTATATTCGTGGCCCCAACAGCATCCTTACTGTTGGTTTAAATCGGTCATCAAACTCGATGTTTTAACATATTTTTGTATACAACTGAAAGAAACTACCCATACTTGTGAGTGGCCCCAACAGCATCCTTACTGTTGGTTTAAATCGGTCCTCAAACATCGGGACGAATGACCCCTAGGGTTAAAGTCCCGTAAAAATAATAAAGAAGAAGAAGAAGAAGGTCCTCAAACTCGATGTTTTAACTTTTTTTTGTATTCTACTCTAACCAACCACCCACACTTGTGAGTGACCCCAACAGCATCCTTACTGTTGGTTTAAATCGGTGCCAAAATTTGAATAATTTTACTGTTTTTCTCTGTGCAGAGCAAAAACCGGGTTAAATATCTTATACGCTGCTGACGTCAGTTGAATTCTGCACACCGTTTACCAAAACGGATCCTGCTGCAAACCCAACCATTTTATCCAACATCCCAGAGATTTCTCGTGGAAGTGTAGAGGTGTTCTCGGCTTCCAAAAAAAGCGAGTATAACGTCAACATATTCCTATCCATTCTCTACTTGACCTGCATTCGGGCGAGGGCGGCACCGGTATTGCCTTAGTTTGGGATCACCAGTTCTTACACATTGAGGATGTATGCTATTCCCAAGCATCATCTGTTGGTTCTCTGTGCAATAACAGCTGATCTGGCAATAACGGAGTAGCAACCTGGGGCGGTCAATCATGCTCATGGGACGTTTGATTTTTGCGTTGCTATTATGAAAAGTAATTGTGATGTTACAATAGCGTTTAACAGCAAAATAATTACGTTTTTTTTTTCCTACCATCAACCTAGAACGACTGGTCAGCTAACCAAGCCTGTTGTCCAACAGACTTGTGGGAACCTTAACAGATGTATTATGGACGTGTGCGAAACTTTGCTTTCACAAGTGGATCACGTTTCTGGAGCTATGTCTGTATGTAGTTCAGTCGCAGCCAACCACGATTCGTCGTTCTTCTTTGATTCGATAGACCGTGTTCTTTCAGTTGAAACGGTGCGGTTTTCCCGGAAAGCGGTCCTACCGAGGTAGATGCCTGATGATTCGGCTATACAGTTTCCAGTGGAAATAGGAACTGACAAAGATATCGAGAATGAACCAAGAGCACGGCATGCTGGAATGAAAATTTCGGAAGGGATAAAAATCATCCGGCTAGAATAAATAGAATTGAGTTGTAGTTTATCGTGACACAAGTTCAATTTGATTCACGCGTTAAACTCAAGTTGTAACCCAATTAGAGAGATAAAATTATTAAATTTTTCGATTTCCAGGAACAAAAATCGCGATTTTTAGCACCGTGCCTGCAAAAACCACAATGGCTCAATTTGAAGAAGCTTCGCCATTCTCGGAACCGTAGAACGCGAATCCTTTTTCATTCGCTTTTTACGCCACATATCAGACTTTACGCCATCTTCCAACATTGAGTGTTAAATGCACGTCATCAGTGGTCATCATTCTCCTGTGTTTGCTTCAGTACAGGGCAAGGCCCTTCTTCAAATATGCCTCTTTACCAACTGGGCTAACAGAGACCCTCGTGGAACGCGAACACTGGGGATTAAATTTGGTTCAATCATCGCTGTAGACACTGCCACTGGCGGGCTGGCGCTGTAAAGCTTAATCAAATTGGAACCCTTGGCATGGCAAGAGCACCGTTAAAGTGGGCTAGCTTCTACACCACAACTATACCTGGGCGAAAACAAGCTCAGACTGTCATACACAGTCGTTGATTGAAGCATATCAGAACATTAAGGAAGAGAGTTCGCCCGGCGGAAGATGATGATGATGATGATGATGATGATGACGGTACACGGAAATTGGTTAAGGTTTGTATTGGCCATGTCAATTTCCCAAGAGTCGGAATAGGGGAGAGCATTGCGAATGCATGGAATGCTGGTTGCCATATGTCTAGCGACCGGAACCGGCGGAATAAAAGGGTGGCAATCGGGTTCGCCTCGAAATTGAACAAGCTTTAACATTTGAACTGGACTGGATGGAATTTAGAACGTAGCAAGGATAAAAGTTGATCGATTGTGAGGATAAAATCACTGTTTCATTCCATTGCCTCTGTCAGGAAAGGGACAGGATGCACGTCTCGAGCAGATTATTTCAATTTCCGTACTAGCTCCTTATTCGTCAACTAGTCCGTGCACGGAACCGAGCGGGGCCTGTTCCGGACACGTTAATCCGTCGGTCAGATTTAAGGATTAATTAGCGTAATTAATCAGTGTTGAAATAATTAATTCTGAAGGATTTCAGTACATAGCTGGCATAAGATCGTGCCCACATCTTCGTTGATGGAATAGCGACCGTTATGGAGGCCAAAGTCAGATAGGAATTGTTTCTGGAACAAAGACGACGACGACGACGACAAGGATCATTAGATACCATTGATATCACTCTGCTGATGGCCGGCCGTAATTTGCGGTTGAGATCTGTGACGTGTTCGAACGGTTCAGTTGGGATGGACCTTTTGCGCCATTCCCACGACAACCGAAAACGATTTCCACCCACCGCAACAGCAGAGAAGGCTAATTCTGATTGATAATTTCCTTTTCCCTATCGTTTGTACCTTCCGCCACCGCTCTCCCGCCAAGGTAAATCCGTCGTCAGGGGAATTTGATTTTATTAGCGCTATTAGAATTATTACCGTTATTATCTCTGCGGTCTGCACTATGGCCAATTGCCGCAGACCTCGGTTGCGTATATATTATTTCGAAACGATGAAGCTGAAATCCACCGATAGCAGCTCACTGAGTCTCCGATAAAATGTGTATGCACGTGAGGCGATTTTCACGAATCAGGACAAAAATAATATCCACCCCCTGAGAGCAAGCTTTGATGGGGATTGGAGAGAAATAGCCGCCGCAATCGTTTGAATAAATAATTAAACCCGGGGATTGCGAACGTGTCCACCGAACCGAATGCTGACTATCTCGAGCTCGCATGACCCTTGGTAGCGCACACAAATCATGGGATCTGAGTGGCCGTGAAAATATCGCAATTTTTTGCTTTTCGGCTGAAATCATCTCCCCTTGGGTTATTGTGGGAATGGCCGTGCGGCTCAGGCTCGTAAGGCATATTTTGACTTGACGTGCTTAGGGAATTTCAATCACGTAGATTTACATGTCCCGATTTCCGCATAACTGATTGCAAGGCTGTCATAGGGCATATTAATTGGTTAGTGAATTGAATATAAGTGATAGGCAAATTAAAACTACCCAACGGTGGTGGTTAGGTGTTGATTTAAATAATAAAGGTCAAGACAATAGGCTCAATTGCGTTAGCTTTACGAAGTCGATAATTCTATATTTTTAGGTAAATTAAAACTACGCAACGGTGGTGGTTAGGTGTTGATTTAAATAAGAAAATGTCAAGCCTATCAAAGCTTTTTTTTAAACTAGCTTGTTTATTTAAGAAGCATAGTTAGTTTTAAGGAGTCGTTGATTCATTGTGTTTTGGTAATAATTTTTATAATGGCTTAATACTAGCATCCAAAAATAAAAAAGCAAGATTGTAGTACAATTTCGCATGATTCTGTTTCATTTCTCGTAATGGATCGTAACTTAGAGAAAAAATGCAACATTGGACGCGGGCAAAAAAGCAACACATTAATTTGCTTTGAAAAATTCAATGTGTGAGTGAGGTTGGGTAGTGTTTAAGTGTTAAGTAAAAGATTGAAATCCGGAAGTTCAATGGCTCACAAACAAAAAACGATCACGATACACAACCGCGATTCGAACCGAGGCAGCCTGCGTTATGGTTCTAGATTGTAACTATTCAGCCACTGTAACAAGGTGAGCTGAACGGAATAAACGCCTTACGGTTGCTTTGATTGTCGAGGCACAGGGTCGATACAGCAATGAGACAAATGTCGCTCACACACACTTGCATGGCTTCGTTTATTTTAATAAACGAGAATTAATTTAGTTAATTTAACCAGATTTAATTTAGTTTTGCTTGCTTTGTATTCGTTCTATTTATGTTGATTTATATAGTTTACGATGTAAAAATAGGGGGTTTTTACGCCGCATGGCTTTTCCCCATTCCAATCAGATGTTAAGTCAGTTGGAATTATATCAATAAATCTATATAATAAAAATGAGTTGGGGTTTCCTTTGTCACGATTTAACTCGCGAGTGGAAAGACCGATCGCCGTGAAATTTCGTTTGCAGAGATTTTTGGGGCTGGAGAAGGTTCTTATGATGGTTTGAGACCCCTCCCTTCTCTGGAAAGGGGGCTCCCATACAAATGAAACACAAATTTCTACACAACTCGAGAACTAATCAAGCAAAGAAACCAAATTTAGCATGTGTGAGTTTTTGAAGGCAAAAAAGGTTTTTATGGTAGCTTGAGAACCCTCCCGTCATAAAAGGGGGCTCCCATACAAATAAAACACAATATTCTGCATAACTCGGGAACTAATCAAGCAAACGGACCGAAATTTAGCATGTGTGAGTTTTGAAGGCAAAAAAGTTTTTATGGTAGCTTGAGAACCCTCCCCGTCATAAAAGGGGGGCTCCCATACAAATAAAACACAATATTCTGCATAACTCGGGAACTAATCAAGCAAACGGACCGAAATTTAGCATGTGTGAGTTTTTGAAGGCAAAAAAGGTTTTTATGGTAGCATGAGAACCCTCCCCGTCATAAAGGGGGCTCCCATACAAATAAACACAATATTCTGCATAACTCGGGAACTAATCAAGCAAACGGACCGAAATTCTAGCATGTGTGAGTTTTTAAAGGCAAAAAGGTTTTTATGGTAACTTGGGAACCCTCCCCGTCATAAAAGGGGGCTCCCATACAAATAAAACACAATATTCTGTATAACTCGGGAACTAATCAAGCAAACGGAACGAAATTTAGCAAGTGGTGGTTTTTAAAGACAAAACATGTTTCTATGTTGGTTTGAGACCCCTTCCCATCCTAAAGGTGGGAAGGGGAGAGCTCGACCCAAATGAAATACACTATTCTGCATGACTCGAGAACTAATCAAGCAAATGGAACCAAATTTAGTATGTGGTGGTTTTTGAAGACAAAAATTGTTCTATAATGATTTGAGACCCCTCCCCTCTCTGAAAAGGAGGGAACCTATTCAGATAAAATACAAATCCTTGCATAACTCGAGAACTAATCAGAGAAATGGAACCAAATTTCGCATGTGGAAGTTTTTGAAGGAGGAAATGTTTCTATGGTGATTTGAGACTCTTCCGTCATATGAGGAGGAAGGGGGAGGGGTGCTCTCAAACAAATGGAACCCAAATTTCTGCATAACTCGAGAAATAATCAAGCAAATGGACCCAAACTTGGAATGGACGAGTTTTTTAAGGCATGAAATATTTTTATGGTGGTTCAAAGTCCCTCCTCCTCTAAAAAGGGGGCTCTCATACAAATGAAACAAATTTCAACCAAAGATGAGAACTATACCTACTGCCTGCAAATTTGTATTCAGTGGTTTTTGGGTCCGGGAAAGCATCTTATGATAGTTCGAGAGCCCTCCCGCTTCTAGAAAGGGTGGGATCCCATGCAAATGAAAAACAAATACCTGCATAACTCGAGAACTAATCAAACAAATGGAACCAAAATTGGTATGGGTGAGTTTTTGAAGAAATGTTTTTGTGGTAATTTAAGACCTCTCCTCACTCTGAAAAGGGGGCTACCATACATACGAAACACAAATTTAAACCAAACATGAGAACTATCCCTATGCAGGGGTTTTGGGTCCGGAAAGGATCTTATTATAGTTCTGACACCCCTCCCGCCTTTAGAAAGGGAGGCTCCCATGCAAATGAAAAACTATTTTCTGCATAACTCAAGAACTAATCAAACAAATGGAACCAAATATGGCATGTGGAGCTTTTGTAGGCAAGAAATGTTTCTACGGTGGTTTGAGACCACAAGCAAAAGAAACCACATTTAGCATGTGTGAGGTTCTAAAGGCAAGAAAGGTTTCTATGATGGTTTCAGATTCCTCTTCGCCCTGAAAGGGGGGCTCCTATACAAATGAAATACAATATTCTGTACAACTCAGAGAACTAATCAAGCAAATTGAACCAAATCTGGCATGTGGAGGTTTTTGTAGATGAATACTGTTTCAATGCTAATTTGAGACCCCTCCCTTTTCTGAAGGGAGGGGCTCCCATACAAATGAAACACAAATTTATGCATAACTCGAGAACTAATCAAGAAAATGGAACCAAATTTGGCATATGGAGGTTTTTGAAGGAGAAAAATGTTTTTATGGTCATTGAGACTCTTCCGCCTTCTGAAGAGGAGGGGGGGCTATCAAACAAATGACACGCAAATTTCTGCGTAACTCGAGAACTAATAAAGCAAATGGAATCAAATTTAGCATGTGGAATTTTTGGAAGGAGAGACATATTCCTATGGTGGTTTAAGACCACTCTGCCTCTCTGAATGAGGGGGGTCCCATAGAAATGAAACGCAAAGTTCTGCATAACTCGAGAACTAATAAAGCAAATAGAATCAAATTTGGCATGTGGATTTTTTGAAGGTCAGACATATTTCTATGGTGGTTTGAGACCCTTGGCCCTCTGAAAGGAAAATCGAGAAATAATCAAGCAAATGGACCCAAATTTGGAATGGACGAGTTTTTTAAGGCATGAAATATTTTTATGGTGGTTCAAAGCCCCTCCTCCCTCTAAAAAGGGGGCTCTCAAACAAATGAAACGCAAATTTCTGCATAACTCGAGAACTATTCAAGTAAATGAAACCACATTTGGCATGTGTTATTGGAAACAGGATTTTAATTTATATTAAAATGGATTTCTGTCTGACAGTCTGTCTGACCGATCGGAGTGAAAATATGTATACAGGTATTTTAAGACATTTTTAAGACAGTAAGAGACCCCTCTCTCTCTGGTAGGGGGGCTCCCACAAGCAACATGAAAAACATTTTTCTGGTACAACTCCGAGAACTGATCAAGAAAAGGAACCCAAGTTTAGCATGCGGTGCTTGAGGCAGAAATACTTTGCTAAATTTGTCCTCCTCCTCTCAAAGGGAAGCCCATGTTCTGGAAATGGGAAGCTTGCACATATCAAGAACCCAATCACAAATGTGTCCAAATTTGGCTGGTGGGGTTTATGGCGAAAATGTTTTATAGTAGTTTGAGACCTCTGTCTCCTCATAGAAGGGGTGCTGTCATGCAAAACAGAATCTGAAATTTTCATAATAACTCTAGACATAATAAAGCAAATGGAACCAAATTTGGCTTGCAGGGATTTTAAAGGCAATAAATGTTTCATTTGTAGTTTGAGACCCCTCCTCCTCTGGTAGGGGGGCGGCTCTATACAAATGAAACACAAGCTTCTGCATAACTCCTAGAACGCCAGACCTAAGTAAATGGAACCAAACTTGACAAGTATAGGTTTTTGAAGGCAAAAATGTTTCTAAAGTAATCCTCGGAGACTCCTCCGCCCTCTGTAAGAGAGGGGGATCTCATACTAATGAAACACAAATTTGTGCATAACTCGAGAACTAATCAAGTATACAGGAACCAAATCACGGCATAAGTTGAGGTTTTTGGAGGCAAGAAATGTGCCATATGAGACTTCTACCACCCCTCCTCACTTCAAATGTGGGGGGGGTCCACATGCCAATAAAAAGCAAATTTCTGGCACAACTCGAGAACCAATCAAGTGAATGAAACCTTTTTTAGCATAAGGGGGCTTTTGGGAGGCTAGATTTTCTATACACATAAAAATGAATAGCTCTGTCTCATCTGTCTGTCTGTCAGACACTCTACAGACTGCTGAGAAGTTCTGAACCGGACCAACGTGAAAAATTTATAAGGAAGGGATTTTTTGGGGCTGGGGAAGGTTTTTGCGATTGTTTGAGACCCCTACCTCTCTCAGGAAGGGGCGCTTCACATGCACATGAGATACACATTTCTTCATAACCCGGACAACCATCAAGCAAATCGAATCAAATTTGACATGTGGGGGGGGCTTTGGAAGGCAAGAATGTTTCTATGGTAGTTCAAGACCCTCCCTTTCTGAAGGGGGGGTTCAAACAACCCAAACGCCAAATTTTTATTATAATCGATGAGCCCAGGTGCGATGGTTCGAGAACCAATCAAGCAAAATGATCCAAATTTGGAATGTGGGGATTTTTGAAGGCGAATATGCTTCAGGCATGGTGGTTTGAGAAACCACCACCCTCTGGAAGGGAGGGCTCCCACACAACGAAGCTTACTTGAAACACAAAACGTGTGTTGCTCGGATAAGAAGCATGTTTTGAATAGACGATTTGAACCTCTGCTTAGTCAAGAAAAAATCTTATTTCGAAAAAACCAGTCAATGCGCCAGTTCTATTAATTTTTCCTTCATTTAGTTGCAAGCGAAGCAGCGCACGCAATCGGGTTCAGTTTTTTAACAAATAAATAAATTTCATAAAGAAGGGCAAACTTCTGGAGAGAGGGAGATCGGAGTGTGACGACGAGTAAAAAATAAAAAATAGGACAACACTTGACAGCAGAATACCAACAGTGGCCATAATAGCACTGTGGCATTGTATGGTGTTGTCTTACCCATATTTAAAAGTTGTTGACTGTTGAACAAATACCCAACGGTTGCTTCGATTTCGAGGCACTAAGCACACAGCGATAAATTTGTATTGGAGAAAATCTGTGGTGCCGCCAACCGCTTGCACACACTTGCATGGCTTAGCCGTGTATCCATAAACGACATTGTGGATCATGATGGGCAAAATTGCCTTTCCTGAATCGTGCGGATTTCTCAAGATTTGACGTTGCAAAAAATTGCATACTGCGTTTTTTGCCACCGTTCGAATCTTTGGGACGGGAGCAGTGGAACATGGAAATAGGGACCACTAGTCTCATCGGATGATTGTCACCAGCACGTGAAACTTGTGCGCAAAGGTCAGTGTCCGGGCCGGTTGTATGCGACGATGAGACTTTCAAGACGTCGGGACGAAACAAATTAAAAAACAAATACAAAGCAGATGGAAGTTCAGGCCAGACATTTGCAGAAACATAAATCGATTGCATATAGCACAGATCGTGAGATCCCTACACATCTCTTAGAGGAAAATAACGTTGTCTTCCTTGAGACTCTAGGGTATTCAAGAGTTGCGTTCTGTCAGCATCATGTATGTCGTGCACATTTCAGACTGCGCGATCGATGTTATCAGGCAACCAAAGTCATGGCACATCGCTTCAAAGATCGACGTCCACGAGATTAATTCGAAAGATATGTGCATCATAACTGGTAGTGGTTGCAGCACCAATCTACTCCAGCCACGGATAAAATCACGGCTAACGTGCAGGTCCTTAAACCACGCCCTCGATGAAACAATAGAAATGATGAAATGTAACAGCAGTCTTAGATTTCCGGTGTCCCAATCGGCCAACTCGAAAAGGCACTCGTAACGAACCAAACGGTAAAATTCATCGTGTGAAATTTCGGCCGGTCAGCACAATTCACACTTCTGACAGGGTCCGCTCTCTCACTGCCTTGAGAAGAGAGCAATGCGAAGAGACCCTTGCGCAGGCGATCGAACGAGATCTTTTTCGACACGGAAAACCTCATTCTGCTCCCTTAGCCTTGGAAAGGAAATAAGATTAGTGTTTACTAGGTTTCATCAACCTAAGAGCCTCAATTGAACTGAGGATGTCCGTGTCTCCAATGCGAAGTTGATGTGCGTATGCGTAGCGCAGTGTATGTGAAACGGCGGAAGTGGAAGAGAAAGAATAAACCACAGCGCAACTCTCTGGGGACACAATATCCCGGGACGTGTTGTAAGAATGTCGGACAAAAACCCCGCGAAAATTGTGCTTGTGAATATAACCGGTACAAGACGCAGACCATCTATGTGGTTCTCTGTGCAATTACGCTAGTTCTGATCGGTAACGGAGAAGCAAATACGCTACGCACGGTCTTTTAAAAAAAATGCTCTGTTATTTTCCAACCGCAGATTTTAAATGTTAGTAAGGGATCTGCGTACGTGGAACGAAATATGTAAGAGGGATAAACCTCCTGGCAAAGTGCTTATTTGCTCGTAGCAGCCCGGAGCGGTTCCGGAGAGTTGGCGACAGGCATTGCATTGAATCAGTTGGCGGCGACATGTACCGGAAGGTGCTCGGGCGAGCAACCATTGGTACAGGAAGCTGATGGCTCTATCGCCTTTGACTAGGTGCATCGCTGTTAGGCAGCCATTGGTTATGCAGTCAGTTAACCGAGCCAGTGATGGACTTTGTAGCCACAGCTCAGTTGGCGTAACCACGAGCGAAATAAGTGTGATCTAGTTGGCATTCATCTTTCGGTAGGGCGGTTGAGTGGAATCAACGGTATGAGACAGCCACCATCATTATTGCTAATGTGTGTAGAAAATGCATGAAATGCATGATTGCAAATATCTGCTGACAACTGTTGCAAATATTACAGATCCAAATAAGATAGATCAAACATGGACCATTCAAAATCCGTCCTGCTAAGGGACGACCGACCTGATCTAAAGAGTTTCAGCCAGCGGTGGCTACACACGTTCAGGTTTCCTCTGTCGGCGCACCTTAAAACTTTTGTACAATTTCAAACGTCGGTGTTTAAAACTAAACAGAGTCTATATATTATTCCAGAAGCACAAAAAATAAGGCAAGCTTATGTCAAGATTGAAACAAATAATTATAACATTTGTTACACATTGCTACGTTGTCCAACGTCACCTTTGGTCTGTCCCTTGTATCTTTCATTCATCTTTTCCACTCTCCATTCACATAATGCTTATTCAGGGACCTGCTCTCCAGTGAGTCGTGCTCGTGATTCCTACACACTTAGAAATTGTGAATTTTACACGAGACGTAGTTCATGCATGTTAAAAGTCAGAGAACGTAAAAAAAAAAATTTGGTGTAAATTTATGTCTCATGAAACTGACACATACGCAATTCGATGAAAGATGTGTTTGTTTGAATTTATTTTCACATCTCTTTCAACTCATTCTTATGTGCTAAAGGACGTTTGCATGTGTCGGTCTCAGTGGACAGAGATTTACATGGCATTTGCGTAATTAATATTTTGAAATTCGGTAAGTCAATGTATCTCTAATATCCAATAGGAAAAAAAAACATTATTTACATATTACCAATTGATTGCCGAAATGGCTGACGTTTGGCAGTATTTTACGAAGCTACCAACTAATCGTGAAAAGGTGCAATGCTCAACATGCCACAACAGTTTTCGTGAAAGGGATCATCTACGTTTCGGAGATATTCTAAAGCAAGTTCGAAAAATCGTTGAAATTTTTCGACAATCGCCAGTGAAAAATGGAATCTTACAAGTTATCGCAGCTCATCAAAACCGCTGCAATTTCGTATCGATGTCACAGCAAGGTGGAACAACTGAAAGGATGTTTGAACGATATATACATGTCCATGAATGTATCACAGTGATATTAACAGAGCTCGGGAATTCAAACCCACTGAGTGAGGCTGCTTTGCAATCAATCAGACTAGTGCCTGAAGCTATAGGCTGACAAAATGCAACCTAGTTAACTGTTGAAGGCAGTTTGAGTTTTTTGATTTCTAAACTTAAGCAGCAGAATAACACAGCATTCCCATTTCCAATGAACTATATGACGCAGTTTACGACAGAATCTGTTCGCGACGAAATAAGGAACTGGTTTCATTGATGATTTTTTTTTGAAAAAAAAGCCTATGCGCTGAACTAGAAAATTCCAATAAGCTCTAGGTCGCAAATTATGAAATTCCTGAAAGACACTAACTGGGAACTAGAAATGGTAGATCAAGAAACATGCGTGTCATAAAATTCAAGTAGTTATAACTGGAGAGTGCTATTAGAGAACATTACGAAACAAATCACTTAATTGAGTCAGCAGACCGTGGAAAAATTTTAAATTAAGAAGCATTGTGGTACGAATTAACCGGCAAGTAGACGAGCAATCGGCAAAAACTTTTTGACAACTTGTTATCCATAAACCGACCTCTACTGGCAGTGGGCGAGATTTCTTCGATTCGGCCATTTTTTTGCAAAAAGAAGCGTTCGTACATTTCTGATCAAAGTATCAATGTACTTACATTTAAGAAATATTTTTTTTAGAGGAAGTTGTAATTTTTCGCGGTTTTTATATAATACATGTACCTACCCATCGAACGTTTTATCCATTTTAAATGCCTATTTCATTTGACTAATGCTTGAATAAAACGCAATAAACGATTTGCAACATTGTATGGCATATTTATTATTTTCCCGTGACCTCGGGATTTCCCGGGAAATAGAATTTAAATATCCTGAATCCCAGGATGCCGAAGATCGCCGGAAAATGGAAGCTCTTGTTCAGGGTGCCAGGATTATCCCCAGTTCTCCTATTTCAATCCAGTTCATTTTAAAGAGTCGTATTTGTGGTTAATGCACTGCTGGATAAAAACTCACTGCGGCAATTTCATAGAATTTCGCTTCGCTTGCAGAAACCTTATATACATATGATTGAATTTATTTCCCCATCTTTCAACTCATTCTTATGTGTTAAATGCACTTGTATGATTCGGTCTCAGAGGACAGAAATTTACATGACCTTTTGGTAGTGTGTACAATTTGACAAGACTGAAGAAAAAACTTCTTCACCGGGCAAACGCACAGCCTACTCTATTTAATACCAAGGGTGATTTTGAGTATCCCACTTAAATCCAAAATCATCGCATTCAATATTCTCGTGACAACTCAATTAGCCTGAGGACAGACACTGCGCTTTCCAAAGCATCCAGCAGCATATTTCTCCTATCATATTTAACAAGCAATGTCTGATGGAATCTGCAAATTTCACCACCAGCAACAAAATCCACTCCACCAAAAGTCCACAGTAAGCTCCTGAGAACGTGCGATTCCATAAACTGCCTATGCCAAAGGACCTTTCGGTGTTTGTGTACCAAATACTTCCCGAGAACGGACAAAGCTGTCACTTCTTCAGTTGGTCGCTCGGAAGCTGATTTATATTCAAAATAGGACACCTTAGTTGGCTACTCGACCACCCGGCACGTGAACCACCCATTGGTTAAAGGAAAAGTTCAGTCAGGATTGAGACTTTTTTTGTGTTTTGTCAATGTTTTTCCTCCCAGATGGGTGGAAGATAAACCTCTTACACGGCAGGCGATATCGACTCAAGATTCAGTTGAAAACAGCTGGAATATATCGGCTTGGCTCTGGTGACTTTGTGTGGAGATTCTTTGTTCACCTAATTGAGCTGTTTTCAAGCAAATATTGAGTCAATTCCGTCGTTCGTTGCAGCAAATGGCATACACACACTGAAAGGCAGACAGTTGCTGTTCTTACTATACAGCTTCCGCGAGTAAAGACGCGGCTGAAAGCAAAAACTAAATTGGATGAAAGGTAGGAAGTGATTGAGGTTGGTAGTTCAGAGATATAAACATAAAACAATGTTTTCATCACATCGAAAATCGATTAAAATCAAAGATTCGACTTCTTTTTGCTATCGGCCTTTGCTCGGGTTGCCTATCTTAAGCACCAATCTGGTCGGATTTTGTCCATATAATAATGGAAGACGAAAGTCACGTGGGTGCACCCCAACCAGTAGTACTGCAGGCTTCCCTATGCTGGCATTAGCCCTCAATGGTAGGAAGCACTTTTTGCAAGCACGCCAAACAGCAATCTTCAATGTTGAAGCGGCGGTTTTAGCACAAAGAGAGCATAACAAGCTTGGGCTAACAGGAAGATTTTCCTGCTTTTCGACGGAACAAATTCCGTCGATATACTTTTCGTTATTTATGCGCTCGTGCTTTTCGTCAAAGTTGTTAATGTCTCGATTTTGCTCGCCTGCCGATCGTTACACCGACTGAACAAAGTTTGGTGTGTGTGTGTGTGTGGAAGTGCGATGTGTGTTTAGCGAGCGAGGAAGCAGAGAAGTAGTCCTCTCTGTTATGGTTGTGCCCCGGGTATCGTAGAGATCTGAGATTGGAGTGTTATCCCTTCCCTAACCATCTACCATGCAAATACGAGTCAACCGTCCCCGAGGCCGCTTGTACTTCTCGAAAGCTGTGATTTTTTATCGATGGAACTTGGAGTTTAACGCCAAGGGATTTGCACACGTAAGAGCAAAGTTCCCGTTGGTTACCCTTCGCTTCTTCCATGCCGATCTGATACTAGTGTGGCTCAATCGTCGAATGAATTTTGCATTTGCCTGGTAGAGTGAGCGAGAAATCAGAGATCAAAGCGAAACGATAAAGTGCTTTCATCAAAGATAATCATCGGCATGCGGGGCTCGGTCGATTATCCTTTATGGGAAGAATGTTGTTTGAAAAATGTGTAAAATTGATTTGACGCCATTCTCCGCACTGTTGTAAATGAATTGGTTGGCAATGCAACACATATATGTGGTATTCTGAATCCGTTTTGCTTGATTGATCTAAATTCCCCAAACAGCAGTTCAAAAGTAACGTGTATCGAACCTGAACCGCGCTCGTTCCTCCACACCATCTCACCGAAAGGCATACATTTTCTCGCGCACAAAAATTTCATTCAAGTGAATAGCAAATTGTTGCTGAACTTGCACCATAAATGAGAAATATGTTTCACGAAATACCTCCGGAAAATTGCTTATCAAAACCAAGTTGAGAGAACGCGCCGAAAAGCACATCACTTATGTACGTGTGTGTGTTGCTTCCCTTGCATGGATTGCTCTGCATCAGCATCCGTTTGTCTTGTTTAAGCCGTTTTCAAGTCCTACATGATAACGTCGGCCGAAACGCATTCTCAGCTCGGTTTCTGAGTACTCGCAGAAGTAGCAGGTACCGTAGAGCTGCTCAGTCGAACGAGCAGGATGCTACTCTGACTTCAGGTGGAAAAATTCCGTTTGTAAAATTCCAATCACGTTTTTGCGCGCTCTCGTAGCTTCTGCTCGACATGACATGGGGAAAGTCACTGGGTGTCTGCACATCATCCCGGTTCCAGTCGGGAAGTGAGGGCACGGCAAAACAGACAATTTCTAAGTGGTAAAGCTTTGGGCAACACACAAGAATTTTGTGCAGTCTACACTCATTGCTCTAGGTCCCTCGTGGAAGAGAGAATTTGTTGCATCTATCCCAACTGACACGTCGTTTAAGGTGCAAGCTAGTAGAGCACTCGCAGATGGCTGGTATGATTTTACCTTGTCACTTCTCAGTAACCCTTCAATATTGAATCCTAGAGAACAAAATGTTTTCAAGCATGGAATATAGGTTCAATTCACTTCCGCAATTTCCAATAATGTTGAAGCAACTTATTTAGTTTTGAACTATGCATGCAAAAATTCTGTTTTCATTTCACATCGAACCACAATTGGTTTAGTTTTTGTCGCACTCCACGATAGGTTTTTTTTAACCCGCTGTACACCACCTGGTGGTTGTAGTTTGCGTTCGAATAGTGGACTGTACTGAATCATCGAAATCCAGTCGAGCGTTCCTTAAGGGATGCATGTATTCCCGGTCAAATTCAATGGTTTTTCTGTCCAACTAGCAGCTGGTACCCTCGTCAAACGCCCGAGGAACAATCCTCACAGCAGTGAAGGTCATCGCTTCATCCACAGCCGGTCAGCTGTTTCTACAACCAACAGCAGAAAGCGTCACACCAGCAAAAGCAGTAGCAAATCCAACAACCCAACAGTATACAGTGGACGAAGTGATTCTACGCCCCAACAAAAAAAAAAACCAAAAACAGTGTCAGGGCAAGTAGCACTTTTTTGCTTTTGTTCACACTAATCTACTCTCCCATATAGTGCATGGCTGAAAATTGAACTCACTGTGAGACTTTCACTTATTTTAAAACACTATTTAAAAAACTTTTTCTAGTATTTATAGTAGGTTAGGGATGTGTAAGAAGGTACCTCAATGGGTTTTTGTTTTTGTATGTTACCTCACAGGTTGTTTGATACCAACAACGTTTTTAATTCCTACTTCGTTTGAATGTATTCATATTGGTGTTGTGTTGTGTAGTGAACTGTTTTTGTAATGAAGGAATAAATTTAAACAGCCACGAATATCCGTTTCCTTGATCCTTGTTAAGCTATTTTTTGGAATTTTGTTTATGGAGCACTTGCCACTGAAGAAGTCTGTAAGTCGCGGACGAAATAGGCCTATCTGACAAAAGATAAGTTTTTTCTAGTAAAATTTTAAGAAATTCACTCGCGTTTACTAGTGATTATTTGAAAAAAGTGTATCAATGTTTTATTTTCAAATGAAGTGTTAATTTTAAATTCTCCTAGTTTCCTAATCATTCTGAGAGTTCACTTCAGTCAGTCGCATGTAAACTACGATTCAGTTTCATCAGTTTCTTCACTTTTACGAAACTGACTCGTAGCTCACATGCGACTGCGTAAACTGGCCTCTCACATTGTTCTGTACAGGGTGGCTCAAAAAAAAAAAAATCATTATCTGATCCCCCTCTCCCTGAGTTTGTTTTGGGGGGCGTCTTGCATATCAAAGATGTTTTAGGACGCGCTTTTACCAACCACCTTCTGCCTCACCTTGAGTTTGTAAGGAGGATCCTGGTAGGGCCTTCACATTCTGAGTTATGCGCCAGACAACAAAAGTCATCTGCCAGAACTCAAGATTGGTTGAGGCTCTTTGTCCATCCTTACAGCAGGATCCACCTTCAAACATATCCAACGCTTCCGAATTCCTTGTCCCAAGAGTTTCGAAAATTCATAAAATTAACTACAAATTTCGTGTTTATTTACCAAATTCAAAGAAGGAGAAATCATTTTTGAAGAATAATTCAAATTTTCTGTTTAGCTGTCTTATAATAAAAAGTTTAATTTGACGTTTAAGGTAGATTTTCAAATGATATTATTGTGGGCTTAATTTTGCATTCAAATAATAAACATTCCCCTTTCCATACCCTTTCTGAACCTTTTTTTCGATTGAGTATATTTTCCACAGCGATCAGTTTTTTTTCGTCTATTGTAGAATACATACCCGGCAAGAAATTTTTTAAAGTTAGACGCTGTTAAAACTTTGTTAGATGTTATCAATATAAAGCTTTAAGCACCAGTTGCATGCTGTTAGAAGGAAGAAGTTGACTCTAATATCTCAGGTGGTCTCTATACGTACATATATGAGAATTTCAGCTCTGATTATACGCATACTAAAACGGTCCATATCAAGTGAAATACTGGTCTAGCATACTAAAGTTGTCTCCTTTACAACTATGCAACAGTGCCTGTGATGTCAAACTCGCAGTTCCATTTCAAACCAAACGAGTACAGGAAATGATTAGCTCAAGTACGTTTTCATGAACTTGAGCATCCCAAATGATCTTACAGAAGATTCATTTAATGTGTTTGAGTGCAAATCGTCACCATTCAAAGATTATATCTTCTGAACTCAAGAGCACCTTTCAGAAGATTCACTTAAATTGGTCAAATACATATTGTTACCTAGTTTGGTCCAGAAAGCTACAGTTACAGCTGTAGATGTTTAGTTTTGAATTCCCGGATAGTTTGGATAACCTGGAAGATTATCCAAGATATTCAATGAACATGTTTCAATGCACAGCGTTGCTTTGCATAACCCAGAAAGTGATTGCTGCAACTGTAGGTCCTACAATCTGATCTTAATGAAAGTTTGGATAACGCAGAACATGTTATAATCCTTTTTAATGTTTGTTGATTTTTAAGAATATTAATTGAATTTGCTTGAATATTTATTAATACTTTGTGTTGCCTAAAATTACTGCTATAACTGTAAATCTTAAGTCCAACGGATGACAAAGATGATGAGAAAGTTATAACATATTGACTGTTGTCCTTCCAAAAAAATCATTGAATATGTTTGAATACATATAGTCACCTTATATAGCCCAAAATGCTACTGTTACAACTATAGAGCCTTTGTTTTGAACTTAAGGGTAGTTTGGAAAATTCTAAAAATCCTAAGATTGTAGCATTGTGTCTGTTGACCTTCTACATGATTCAATGAATATTGTTAAATATATATTGTTTCTTTGCATACTCCAGAAAATTTTGTTACCACCTAAAACATCACAAAGTAATCAAATAATGACTGTTGGCATTCTAGAAGGTTCATTTTCTGTTAGAATACATACATACATACATTTATTTGTTCAACATCACATTTAGGATCCACAAAACTCGGTTTGCGGCTGCCACTCTCCAACCTCGGTCACACCCAGTGCTCGTCTGATCACGCTCAACCTGGTCCGCCCATCGTGCTCTGCGCTGCACGCCTTCTTGTGCCCACCGGATCAGTAGCGAACACCAACTTTGCAGGGTTGTTGTTCGGCATTCTTGCAACATGCCCTGCCCACCGTATCCTTCCGGCTTTGGCCACTCGTGGTTCATCCTTCGCCGCCACACACCGTTCTCCTGCAAACCGCCGAACATCGTCCTTAGCACGCCTCGAGCATGATCTATGTCTCGTGTCCGTAGAGGACCACCGGTCATATTTGCGTTTTGTACATGGTGCACTTGGTGCGGGGGTGAATCTTTTTAGACCACAGTTTCTTCCGGAGACGACTCGTATTGTTGTCAGCCATCACTAAGGATCCGTGGTAGACAAATTACTCCACCACCTCCAAGGTATCCTCGTCTATCGTGGCATTACTTCCTAGGCGGATCCGGTCGTGTTCGGTTCCGCATACCAGAATGTACTTTGTTTTCGACGCATTCACCACCAGTCCGACCTTGGCTGCTTCGCGTTTCAGGCGGGTGTACAGCTCTGCCACCGTTCCAAATGTTCTTGCGATAATGTCCATGTCGTCCGCAAAGCACACAAATTGATTTCGTGAAAATCGTACCCCGGCTGTTGAGACCGGCTCGTCGCATCACACCTCCTGTTTGAATACATATAGTCACCTTGCATAGCTCAAACAGCTTCTGTTACAGCTGTGCTCTTAAGTTCTTAACTCGAGTGCATTTTGGATAACCTAGAACATCCCAAAAATTCACCAAAAGTTTTATAATACGTATGCATATGTACCATATTCTAGAACAACGTTTTAAACTATTAATAAGGCATTCATTTTTGCTTCCCGAAATTTTTCTTATTCAGGTTTTTCTAGGTCGGTTTTTTTTTAATTTCCAGTTATAAAAATAGTTTAGAACAAATTGCTGAAGCCATTGTACATTTTTCATCAGTGTGTGATTATATACAGCCATTTTCATTTGCGGATTTTATATGACCCCTTAGGTTTGAAGGTGTCAATATACTTTTTAAGATAGGGTTTAACATATATGAATTTTTCAAACGTAAGTGGCCCGAAATCAATATTGTTCTCTATTGAAATTGATGCGTAGAAATTTTTCCGACTGATTGGAGCAAAAATTTTGAAAATATTATGCTTAATGAACGAGATATAAACGCTCAAAATCTGACCCTTTTTTGTGACAGTTTAAATGCGATTTTTATTATTTGTAACCCAGTATAGAAAAAAAAGACGTAGTTCTACGTCAAAAGTGCCCGAGATAATTTATGTACACAAAACTTTTAGCCCATACCGTTTAAATTTAAACATAACTCTTCACTCCTAGGTAAAAATACAACCAACAACTGTCATTATGTGCGTAATACACAATTGAGTATTCCTTACTCTTTCGCTCCACTGCTAAATCTCATTTGATATCCCGCTACACCACCCGTCGTCCCATCCAACTGAAGAAAATAGAGTCCCCTTGAGAAGGAATTTGTTATTCTTTGTTGTTTTTTCAGCGTGCTTAACCAACATTAATCGGAATGCCCACTGATGAGTGTGACATCACAAATCATTTCGAAATATCGAGTTGAAGTCTTTTGGCGTGAGAATTGATAACAACTTCTAATACCAGTTTATTATTTTTGATCACTGAATATGTTATCATTAAGGTTGAATAAACAGCCAAAAAACAGAATGAATAACAAAAAAATACTCGTCGAATATCATAATAATAACTTATTTTGTTATCACTGCGAACAACTTGACAACATATCCTTTATTGTAAGCAAATTTATTGAAATCAATTATCAATTTATCAATTCTCATGCCAATAACTGAAAAAAATATTTTGATTAAAAGCAAAATTTCTTGTTCTAGTTTGCTGGCAATATTTATAGTTTTACAATACAACTTATAACGTTCATAAAAAATAGTGTGTTCAAAATGATAACAATTGATAACAAAATTTACCAATGGTAATAACTAAATTTGTTATGCGATAACAGCGAAAATCAAAACGATAACTGAGAATTTGTTACTTGTGATATCAGCTTGTTATTTTCCCTTACTAGGGATGTTACACCTCCGTCACTTCAGTGGGCACCCAGCCTAAAGCTTCATGATCAGGTTACGTGGATTTCAGCGTTGCCAGAACATCTGTTTATGTGACGTTTAATTGAAATTAAAAAGTATTTAATTAACCTTCGTAATAATACTAAACTTGTCATATTAACACTCCTAAGGGTTTGTTTTATAGCTTTCAAATCTGGTAAATTCAGTTGCTACGGTGTGAAATATTTTGAGAACTAGAGTTTTAGAGAGCTTTTCTCCAAGACAAATGTTCTATAATATGCTCAAAGAATAGCCATATGCTTGAATTGAAAGTTGCCCATGAACTACAGAGTAGGATTTACGGTTATCTTTAAAAATGCTTAACCAGGGCAATATTTCCTGAGAAAATTATCATTCTATGATTCCTTTTATTTTTCTACACAAAATCTGAATTTCAACGAAGCAACTTGATAACTTGAGACGGAAATTCGCTGGCAATGTTTTGAAAATCACTTTGACAATATTACTAAGTGCTTACAATTTATCTGAACATTTACGCATCAAACCTTAGTGATCTTAAAATTTCTTTGCCTAATATCTGCAGCATTTCTGTTAAAATATGTTTCGACATTACTCGATGACATCTTTGCTACTAAAACATGAATTTAGAAGCCTGAAGCAGTATTTAAATCATTTTTAAATATATGTGATTTACTATTCATACTCATCACTTTCTAGAGCTCGAATTTCGAACATACTTTCTTAAACAGAAAATGAACTTTGTCTAGTTCAGTAACGTTTGCATTGAACAAATGAAAAAAAATTGCCGATTTTCCATGGGCTTACCTTCACCCGCACTCTGACGAAACTACCCCCGCAGCATCAATCATAGTGACCCATGAGTCAGCAGACAAAATTTGACAGCTCTATAAGTCGAGTTCTAACCGTAATGGCAAACACAGTGAAGCAACGCCGTTCAGAAGTGTGCGCATTCAAAGAACGGCACCCCGCCGCGTCGAAAATGGACATCGTGCGGCACTTTGTGGACGCCCGATACATCCGTTCCGGCATCTACAACATCGTGCCACTATTAGACTACAATCAGAGCATTTGAAGAAAGCCCGGTTCCGGATGGCTGACAACCCTGAGCGACAAGAAGCTCCAAAGGATGCTGAAGAGGCAGACCGACGGAAAAGTGGCTACATCGCTACGTACGCTAGGCCGGGAGGTCGGTTCTACCGGCCAAACAGTGAAACAGTACCTGGTGAACATGAACATACCTGTCTGGAAGCTGAGGTTGTGTCCACTGGTTTCGGAGCTGCAGGCAATGACGCAGCGGCAGCGGCTGAATAAGATGGTCAACTCGATTTTCTCAGCGAATCGTGGCGTGGCGGTGGTGATTGACGACGAGACCTATCTCACCCTGGATGGCAACGACTGGCAGGGCACTTCGTATTTTACTTCCCCCACGAAGAAAGTGAGCTCCGAGGTGAAGTTCATTTCACACACCAAGTTCCCCAAGAAGGTGACAATCAGCGAGAAGGGGATGTTAAAACCGCTCTTTTACCGCTCTTGACTGGCCGTGAACGGGGAAATTTTTTAGTTCAAAATGCCTGCCGGAAGTTGCGTCGTTCATCAAGAAAAACCATGAGGGTGAAGACGCGGTGTACTGGCCGGATCTGGCGTCGGCCCCCTACTCGAAGTGATCGTTGGTGGAGATGGAGCAGCTGAATATCGATGTGGTACTGAAGTCAGCGAACCCGCCCAACGTCCCCCAGCTGCGTCGCATCGAAAATTTCTGGGCCAACCTGAACCGTAAGATCTACTCCAACAATTTTGTCGCGAAAACTGAGAAGAATTGATAAATAAAACGAAGAAAGAACTCCAAAACATGACTACACGCCATGGCGAATATTCCGGTTATCTGCTGAAAAACCACTCGCAAGGGCGTTATTTTTTTTTTGCAAGTCAGCTCAAATAATTACTTTTCATGGGAAATTCATCAAAAGCAATGATCTGTATTAGCTTTTTATAACACCATCCGAAAGAAGTCCATGTTTTAATGCAAACGTTATTTAAATGTATACGTAAGACTGTAAGACCGTAAGACTAATTGTGAGTTGGAACGATAGTGCGACCAACCTCCTGTCACACAGGTTCCTATCTTCGAGTCATATGATCTCAAAAGACTGCCAGCTAACCAGTCTGCTGGTGGCGCTGATTGACGGTGCCTGTACAATGTTGCCAATTTTTTTTTTTTTTTACTAATTTATTTTCCGTCGGTCTATTTCCTCACATGGTGACAATCACCGACGCCAGAGAGACGACTCCACCACCTGGACCCTACCTAACGACTCATGACTATGAACAGGGACCAACGGCTTTACTTCCCTTCCGAAGGAAGACGTGACCAAGATTTTTTCGCCTCAGAAAAATCACCGACGTCGACTGGGATTGAACCCAGACCCACTGGGGTGCCAGTAGCAGTCACGCTTACCACTACACCACCGACGCCGGTAATGTTGCCAATTTGACTATAGCGAAGTGAGGGGGTGTGACTGAAAATGGTGTACCAGTAAATCACATTGTAGGGTAGGAAACGGCTTAAGCACCCCAAGACCCTATTCCAAGCACGGGGTAAACGTTCACCTACAACGCTCATTTTTGCAGTATGGTGCTTCACTACATGGAGCACCATGCCGCAAAAAATGAGCGTTGAATAACCGTTACCCGTGTGAGATAAGATCTGAGAATGCAAACCGTTCTCTACCTACATATATTTTCCAGTTTCTTCTATTTATAATTGCAGCACGCTTCGGCGTCATTTATGCATTCTAAAACCATTTATCTTGAGAGCATAGAGAAGCATGATAAGCATAAAAGGGACAATTTGTTTTTTTTCTTCAGAATTTTAGCAGAACATTTGCATTTACTTCTGAACCTCAACTAATTTTTTAACTTTATAGAAGACTGGCATGCGCTTATGAGCAGTATTTAATCAAATTTAAATATTTTCGTTTAGTGGTATATTGATGAGATCTTCCTATTTTCCAAATTCATCAAACCGGGCTCTTTAGAAAACTCATATGGCCATCTTTCAAATGAAACTATAAAGGTTTAAATGATGCTTTTGAAAACATATCTTCTAGAATAATCGGCTGATCTAAGAAAAAAAGGCATATTCTTAACTAAAGTTTTATCTATGATTGTTTGAATGATTTACTCTCTTTTGTTTCTATTCATAGTTCTTCTTTTCAGTAAAAACAAAACAGTGAATAAAAGGTATACCTTGTGCATAGATATATATAATATTCTCTTTTGGATAAATTCAGATAGTCGGTATACGGAAGGATCCGTCGGGGCACCTGGCTTAAGCGAATTGGATAGGGAGAGTGCCAATGTGGGAAATAGTTGTTATTTTTACACAGTTTTTCAACTCTTCACCCAGAATCCTGAGGCGCAGCTTTAAAGAAATACCATGCTAGAGATGGCTGGGATTGTTGCCCGTTATATGGTACTGAATATAATACTAAATATAACGCTATATGGTGTATTAGGAACAAATCATATTTCTTTATTTGACAGGAAGTATTTCACGACGAATTTGGAAATATTGTCACAGGTAGCTAAACGTGTAAGAACAGGATGGGTAATATTAGGTTATGTTTATTTCAGGCTACGTGTATATCACAAAAGTTCAACTCAGTGGACGCAGTGATTCTACGCCCCAACAAAAAAAACCGAAAAACTGGTTCATCTTTATAAGATTATTGTGAAAAATGATAGGAACTCATAATAATGACGTACTGATATTTATAGTTTCGCTGAAGGGCGTGCAATACTCCGGACTGGTGCGTTGAATTTAAAGTACAGTAAAATACAGCACGACTATTATTTCACGAAGGAAAATTATAATATAAGTAAATATATAACAAGATACATAACTTCAACATTAGTAATGTCAAACTCCATGGGCAACGGAAGGATTGAAACCAGATTTTTATTCGGTAAAAAAAACTTTATCCATGCAAATTTCCGATTGACGCTTAACAATCCTGGTCAACACATTTAATAATTACTTAAGCTGATGATGTTTACGATTAAATTTAGTATGGTATATGCTAAATACAAATATGCTAAAATAAAAATGCATATTCAAAAAATAAATCAAAATTTAGAAAACATTATCGTAACTCTTTTGATTGATTTGGGCATTTATAATCAAATATCTATATGAAGGAAAAAAAAACTAATAATCTGACAGTAACAGAAAATTCCGTATCTGTATTATATAAGCAAATAGTTAGTGGATTTGTATGGAACTCTTTATCCTTTTCATTCTTTCTATATAGTTTGATAATCTTTATTTAAAATATAATGGTTTATACGGCGTTTTAGAACAAACCCGTTTGCAATAAAAACATAATCTGAAGCTGATGAAATTTGTCAGATGCAAATAATTTCCCATCTACATGAGAGGCTCTAGGAGAGAACAGTAATTTATTTCTAGAACGAATAGAAATGAAGTGAAAGTATTGATAGTTCGCTTTTACCAAGCTACCCCAGTGCAGAGTAGGCTGGACCATGACTGGTAAAAGAATTTGCAACCGATTGTGCTCTTATACTACCTTTTGCTTTGATCTGGTGCTTGCGATTTGTTTGTTTTCCTCTCCCAATGCCGTTCAAATGCCCAATTTTCATCTTTCAATTTCAAAGCCTGCCGTTACGCTATACGGAACTATCAAAACTTTCTCTTCATTTTTTTTCGTTCTAGCAATAAATTACTGTCCACTTCTAGAGCCTCTCATGTAGATGGGAAATTATCTGCTTCTGACAAACTTCATCATGGATCGTTAATCCGCGCATTAGAAGAATACAAGAAACCACAATCAAAGTGCATTATCCGAAGTTGAAGGTCACTGGAATCCAAAACCGGCTGACCATTATGGTCAACTTACATCGCCACTTAAAATCGTGTAAGGGACAAACCTAAGAAAGTAAAATTGATTGATTTTCCAAATTTGTTTGTCGCGGAGAAGCAAAAATATGATTAAAGTTGGCCATGTTTGTAGTTTCTTATACATGTGTTTGATAAAAGTGTACAAGTGATGCCTATCAGACATGGTGTTGACAGTTTTCCGATTCTAGCGACCTTCACCTTATCATATTCTTTAAATCAGTCTGCTTACAGATGTCACAACCACCAGGGGAAGAAAATTCATGAACTCTTGGCTTGGAGAGTTGGCATTTCTACTCTTTCCATTCAATCTGCTTCAATCGGGTGCCCTGATGGTCCCTCCCATACCTCGCTCATATGAATTTATGTAACAAAATATAATAAAATTATGTCTGATCTGTTATATCAGACGCCCACTGGTTTCTAACTACAAGAAAAATACGTATATAATGTTAATTAATATCCTAATAGCCCCAAAACAGTTTTGAAATAGATAAGATCATTCCAATTATCATAGATCAAATTTAGTTTAAAAGATATATGATTTTTTTTCCTGATAAGGCGACAGACTATTTATAAGACATAGTTTCAAACGTCTTCTAAATAACATTCTTGTTAAAGCTCATGGTATCTTTTAAATATTTCTAGATTGTTATCTTAAAAACGAGCGATTTTGATGTTTTTTTTTTTTAATAAATTGATTATCTTATTACTCTACCGCTTAACAAAAATATACTGCTAATAAACGCTTAAAAGTCTTCGGTTGAAATATTTAAGTTCAGGATTGCTATTTTAAAGTTAATGTTGTGTTGAAATTCTGAAACCTATGGCTTTCTAGCTTGTCTTGTTGTTCCATGCTCTTTAAATAAACGGAATGCAAAATATGCAATAATAACTGAATGAGAATGGGAAATATGCAACATGGATTTCAAGGTACAATATCTTCAGACACACCTCCTCACACAATGCTATTGTCAAATTGACGACATTGCTCAGGCTACGCCAATCAGCGTCACCATATGTCAGTTGATATCTGTTGTGATCATATGATTCGTGAAGGCGTGAGATAGGAACAGGTGAGGACTGTAAGTAAGTGAAATCTAAATCAATTAAGTCACAATCCAGTGGCTGCAATCAGCTTTGAAGAAATGTCTCCCGAAACGCTGGTAGATCAGTTTTTCATGGTGCGTTATGGAGTATCGGATCTACCGCTGAACCCTACTTCCATCTTTGTTTTTGTATACAAAGGGATATATTTTAGTCCTTATTACATGTTAAGTCATGTTATAATTGAGCTACCGAGGATGAGCTTAAAATACGAAAAATATGTTAAGTATTCATCTATGTGAGCTCTCATTTTCTATATTTGATGTTCTGTAGTCTGAAGTGGTTAGGTATTGGGTTCTGCTGGATGGTCAGTATTTCAGGCATTGTTTACTTTCTTTGCAATAAATCCAGTTTTGACTGATAAAGTGGCACACCTTTGAAGACTGCTCATACTTCTCAAATGGTTCCGTTATTCAAAACGGAAACTTTCAATAAATCTCCATTTACTTCCAGCAAAACAAACAATAACAACTGTAGCAGTACCGAATACTACATAATTTTTCAAAAGTGATTAAATAACTCGACCGCACGAAGTTAAGGATACGGGATATTCTATAATATATTAAACTACTGGTCAAATATACGTTGCCTTCATACATAAGTGTAAACGTTAAACCACCGATATATCTAGGGTTCTTCGATGCTCATCAACAGTTCCTTATAAAGAGCTTTCTTTGCCAACCCAAAGCATCCATAGTACATTGTGTGATAAACAAAACAAAACGCCTATGAAAGAATTTAAGAGTCACAACCACATTCGTTTGTATTGGAAATCGAACTCTTGAAGAACTTAATCTCTTCGATTATGTAACCCCGACATCAATCGCATGGTGTTCTTTGCCTGATTTTAAAATCACCTCGTTTGCAAATTAACATCACCACAACAAAGAAAGCAGCCCACACCAAAATACCCCCCTAAACGTACAATTTCACACTTCCCAGAAAAGGAAAAAATACCATGCGATTTTTCACCAGCGATCAAACTTTTCCCAAGAACTTCAAACGCTCCCGTTGCTAAATATTTATGAGATGTTGGGCGAACACTAGAATGCACAAGAATGTACGTACTTTGGTGTGCAATAGCAGCTCACGCCAGGTGTGTACAATCAACCCATAAACTATGCACATTCCTTCGGTGCACGATGAAAATTTATGCGTTGGAAAAGTTTTTGCTTTTCTCCACTCGCTTTTATCCATCAACACTATTTTTTCCCTGTTTGAAAAACTAATACCTCCCTACTTGTTTCGTATGTTTGATGTGCTGTGCTGGGGTTTTTTTTCGCCATATATGCTGAGCTGTCCTTTTTTTGAAAATGTTGAAATTGTCGCATATACTAGATCAGTTGCTGCTGTTTCAACAGCGGCGCTTGGAAAGGCACAACTTTTTGTTATTGGCAACTTCCTTGCAAACATATGTTAGCTTCGAAACATGCATTCAATAAAGCGCTCGATTTTATTGGTAGCTGAAACAAGCTCTCGAACCGCTCGTCCGGATGATGGTTGTTGAGCTTTACGATCTCAGAAAGTTCATGAAGAATAACAGAAAGTGTGCAATGAATTCAACTTTTTAATGCTCTCACCAGTAAGAAGGTTTAACTTTCGGTAGTAACGTTTGAGATGTAAAATGTAAAATACCGAAAAGAGTCGTCAATTGGAACTCACGAAAGCGCAACAGATTACCTGAACGAAATCGCTTCCCTCTCAGTCCAATCCACCCATTACCATCAAAGGGGTGACATAAAAACGATTACCAACGATTATCTGCAGTTTAAGCTCGTTAGCCAGAACTAATCTAGAAACCCGAAGGAATGTTGAACGCAAACAAGAGAAAGAAAGAATAAGTTCGCATATAAGCAATTAAAGTAATTATACAAGCACTAGCAGAAGATTCTTTTTTCCAGGAGAGTGCTTCTGCCAGGGAGCTTTCTTCAGCCCAACGCTAGTTCGGACTGGTAGGTAATAGGTTCTTGCCAGGATCCCCCCCTCTCCCGCTCTGCCACCACTTCAATGTTGGTGGTGCAAAGGAATTGTATTCTGCATCTTTTTGTCGGAATATTCCAACAACGTCGTCGTCGTCGTCGAAGTATGGCTCTTGAAAAACTGGAACACAAGTGGCGGTGTTTGGAATGAAATTTTAATTGCTAGCATTACCGAAGCGAAGTTTCCCTCTTTCTGGCCACCAACATACGCGCTGATTCCTTTACCTTGGAACCGGTGGCAACAAGGAACCTAGTCCTAGTCGGTTCCCTCTTAGAATGTTTTTACGAAGTTTGCATTGGGGTGATCAAGTTTCCACAAAATTAAGTAAATTTCGTTAAATCTCTATAGATATTTTTTTTTATTTCATTTTTTATAACAACGATCTGAGTACGAAAATAACAACGGTTAAGTTTAGCTTTTTGTAAAAACAATTTAATCCTAAACTGCCTTCATAATTTGGTTTCAGGAACCGCAGGAGTTTGCACCATTAAACTGAAGAAATGATCTATGAAAAATTGAAATTCGTTTTTATTTCTCAGCACACTCTCCTTTAAGGTCGAAACAGCGAGTCCAGCGATTTTCTAATTTTTTTATCACATCCAAATAGTACTCCTTCGGGAGTCCTTCAAAATAGCCATCGGTTTCAGGTATGAGGTCATCATTTGAGTGAAATCGCTTACGGGTGAGCCATCTCTTCAGGTTTGGGAACAAATAGAAGTCACTGGTGGCCAAGCGGCGAATCTGGCGAATACGGTGGATGGGGAACCAATTGATACCGAATTTCAGTCAATTTTGCTTGAGCAATTGATGATGAATGAGCAGGCGCACTGTCGTGATGATTGAGCACAGTTTTTCTCTGCAAATGCGGCCTTTTTTTCTGAACTTCATCCTTCAAACGATCCAATAACGCTGCATAGTATGCGCCTGTTATGGCTTTACCTTGTTCAAGATAATCGATTAATATTACACCTGCGCATCTCAAAACACGGAGGCCATAACCTTTCCCGCCGATGGTTGCGTTTTCGGGCGCTCCTAAACACTTTCGCCCGGTGAAACCCATTGTTTTGCCTGTTTCGATGACTTCGGTGTGTAGTAATGGATCCAAGTTTCATCCATGGTTATGAAACAGCGCACAAACTCCTTCGGATTGCGTGTAAACTTGCTCAAATTCTCCTGAGAGGTTGTAACAGCGAGCGGATAGTCATGAAGAAAATAAATATATTATTTGGCTCAGGAAGTTCTAGCACACCGGTCCCAATGTCGGTCCCAAGCTTAATGATTCGCCCCTAATAACGTAACTCTTACCAACACACCCTCAAGTATTGTGTCAAAATAACATAGCGAATCAAAACAACAACAAAGATACTAGTACCGAAAGGTACAGAAAAGCGCAAGAATTATTGCAAGGGGCAGACTGCAAGGTGTACTTTGGACCTAGGGGTTCTACAACAGTGAAACAATTTCAAATTACTAGTAGCACATTGAATGTTGGATGTAACGCGAATGCGTTTTTGGTCCATTGTAAGCAAACGCGGCACCCATCGCGCGCAGAGCTTCTTCATACCCAAAACGGAATGCATGGTGTTGCTAACTCGTTCCTTTGAAATTCCTGAAGCCTTAGCTAGCTCTCTCAATCTCACTTTTGGATCCTCCAATACTATATCATGAATGTTATCGGCGTTCTCTGTCGTAGTGACGTCATTTGGGCGTCCAGAACGCGGTGTGTCAACGGTGCTCGTACGGTCACAACGAGAATCAGCAAATCACTTATGAATCGTTTGAATCGACGGAGCAGAGTCTGGAAAATACTTCTACTTGCGAAAAAAAAGTATTTTATCAAAACTCGAAACTTCAAGTTTTTATATTTAAAAAAAAATTTGCTGATCGGTCTCTTCTCACTGTCGTCACTAATGAATGCGTGAACAGAAATGGCTGAATTTTGACAGCCGTCATTCAAGGAGTGAAGCTCATATAAAATGGTTCACATTGTCCATTACCAACGCCATCTGAAGAAAATTAATGGGACTTTTCAGGCATAAGGCCCATAAGGCCCTGATGAAAATCTTTAAAACAATGACAATGGTCCATAAAATACTGCAATGTGATCCATACTTTATATGAATTTCAGCAATAAAATGTAAAAAATGTATCGTTTTATAGCTAGGGAATGATCGATAAATCAAACGGATAACTCATAAACATATTTCAAATGGTCCGTAAAAGGCTCAATATCATTCTCTGAACTTGTAAAATAGATCCTTTGAATGTAAGCTTTGTGAACTAAAATAATTGTATATGATCAATAAAATAAATATTGAAAATATTCCATAAATAAATCACCAATGATACTTAATAGGTTTGAATAATGAACCACTCGCCAGCATAAACTCCGAAAATGCTGTTCTGAGAAAAATGATTTTTTTTAGTCATTCTAACTGTAGATCACCCCTTAATTTCTTTTAAATTGTGGCTATGGCAGGGTTGGTAGAGTATTTCTGGTTCAATAATAGCGACTTAAGTGGTTAAAATTAAGAAAATAGTGACCAAATAGTGACTTAAAAGTGAATTCCAATATTAAGTATTTCTTTTTATATTTTATATATTTATTATATAATAACAGTAAAAATGAACTAAGTGAACACCCCGGTTTACAAAAATGAGTAATACTGCGGCGCATTGTAACTTATTGGATTCTTTTGTTAAGAAGCCTGTAATAAATTCTGTTTTCACGCACGGCCAATAAGCCACATTGGGCTAATAAGCTCTATCGACGATGGTTCGCACCCACCTTTCCAGATCAATGCACATAAGATATATGAGTGGTTCTTACCTCTGAAGAATCCTTAAAAAATAGCATTGAAATAATATAACAGATCTTATGCTTTATTGATGATGATGCTAATGATGATGAAATACTACCACCTATTGTAGCAAGGTAACTTTCCATAGCAGTGGAATAATCTGAAAATGGTTCTTTTGTTGTTGTGATCATCAAACTCTTGTATCAAGGGCCAAAAACGTTTGGGTGGGCCCGTAAGCAGATACACTTAAGCGAAACCCGCGAATATAGGGAAAAGAATCTCCTTCCAAAAGCAAGTTCACACCCACAGCATTAGAATCGGGCCCTTGACAGAATAAACCCAATAGATGGGGTCGAAGAGCCCACCCTCGTTCCGCGAAATGTAAACAATAGGGAGAAGGCAGTCACATGCTCCCTATCCAAATAGTTTCACTTGGGTGCCCAGGTGGTCCCTCCCTCTTCCGTTATATATTAGGTCGTGGATATTTAGTATATTTTGTAATGGTCTTTTGATTGCTTACCTTGTGTTAGAAAATTTGGCTGAAAATTGGTTAGGGTTTATACTGTTCTTTACTTATTGCGCTGTGTTGTCTCGGTGTTTCGCGCCCATATCCCTTTCTGAACCGAAGGGCAGGGATAACAGGTCTAATTCTTTATTGGACCTAAACAGGTCTAATACCTTATCAAAGTTTTTACATCAAATTCCTTGACATGTCGTGCAACTTTGCCAAAAAAATATTCAGTTCCCAATAGTTAAAGTAAGAATAAACTTAAACACTTTATAAACTATGAATTTATAAAATCTTCTGCATCATAAGCAAAGAATAACGTTTGCATTAAAAAAAATAGACAAGCAATGCATGGGTTTACCGCACTGACGAAACTACCCATGCAGCATCAATCATAGCAACCCTTGAGTTAGCTGACAAAATTTGACAGCTCTATCAGTCGAGCTCTAACCGTGATGCCAAAAACAGTGAAGCAACGCCGTTCAGAAGTGTGCGCGATCAAAGAACGGCACCCCGCCGTGTCGAAAACGGACATCGTGCGGCACTTTGTGGACACCCGATACACCCGTTCCGGCATCTAAAATATCTTGGCACTATTAGACAACAATCAGTGCATCGAAAGAATGCCCGGTTCCAGACGGCCGACGATCCTGAGCGACAAGAAGCTCCAAAGGATGCTGAAGAGGAAGACCGAGGGAAAAGTGGCTTAATCGCTGCGTGCGCTTGGCTGTAAGGTCGGTTCAACCGGCCAAACAATGAAAAAGTACCTTGAGAACATAAACATACATGTCAGGAAGCGGAAATCACGTCCACTGGTTTTGGAGCTGCAGGAAATGACGCAGCAGCAGCGGCTGAATAGATGGTCAACTTGATTTTCTTGGTGAATTGCGACGTGGCGGTGGTGATGGAGGACGAAATCTATCTCACCCTGGATGGCAACGACTGGCAGGGCACTTCATCTTTTACTTTCGCTATGACGGAAGTGAGCTCCGAGGTGAAGTTCATTTCACACATCACGTTCCCCAAGAAGGTGCTGGTGTGGCTGACAATCAGCGAGAAGGGGATGTCCAAGCCGCATTTTTTTCGCTCCGGACTGGCCGGAAGTTGCGTCGTTCATCAAGAAAAACCATAAGGGCGAAGACGTGGTGGTCTGGCCGGATCTGGCGTCGGCCCACTACTCGAAGTGATCGTTGGAAGAGATGGAGCGGCTGAATATCGATGTGGAACCTAAGTCGGCGAACCCGTCCAACGTACTCCAGCTGCGTCTCATCGAAAATTTCTGGGGCAACCCGGAGCGTAAGGTGTCCTCCAACAATTTTGTCATGAAATTTGAGGAGGCATAGATAAATAAAACGAAGAAAGAACTCAAAAACATGCCTATACGCATGTTTTCGTCCACCATGGCAAATATTCTGGTAAACTGCCGCAAGGCCGCTTGCAAAAGCGTAGAATTGTTTTGCTAGTAAGCTTAAGTAATTTCCTTCCATGGGAAATCAATCAAAAGCAATTATCTTAGCTTTTATTATCAGTATCCGAAAAAAAAGTCCATTTTTTTAAATGTAAACGTTATTTATCTTCGAAATTTCCTAGAAAAAATACAAAATTTTAATAATCGAGTTTTAATGAAACTTTGAAATCATTACGCTTTTATAAACTGGTCGAATTGCAGTGAAAAGAAATGATCGAATTGATTTCGCTTGACTGCCAGGATATAAACATCGGTCCCAAGCTTGATGACTCGCTCATAATAAAGTAACTCACACAAACACACTCTCATATGTTTTGTCGAAATAGCACAGCGGATCAAAACAAAAACAAAGACTCTAGTACCGGGCGGCCAGGTTCTCATTCAAATTGTTGGAAAAATCGATTTGGAAGAAGGATGATTAGTTTTACAATCGTTGTCATTAGAGACCGTAATCACCACTGCCATCCCTGGAAGGATAGTTGTGTTAGTGAGCCAGGTTATTTTCGGATCATAGATGCACTGTGGTACGTGAAGCGATCAATGAAAGAAAGCGCAGTAGACTGCTTTTTGTTTTAAATCTAGTGGTGATAGAAAGAGGCAAAGAACAAATGGAAAGGAAGGGGATGGGTCTTTTTTTTTGACGGGAAGGAAAATCTGCAAACAGACTTCTGAAGAACTCAATTACGCTTTTCTGGACAAGCTTCAATTTGCCACAAAATCATTATTTGAAATTATTCAACAGAAATCTGTAGTGAAGGAAGTTGAGCTCAATGCTGAAAATGGAAATGAAGCACGGAGAACTAAGCGTTTCCAGGAGATGGTTCCTGGAAGAAACAGTGGTTTTTCATCTCTTTCTTGGTATCGCGTCGCTCCGTTAGCAGCTAACAGCAGGCAAAGTTTTGGACGCTGTGGTGAAATCGTCATACTGTCAAGAGGTGTAAGAACTGGAAATCGAAACTGGGTACGGAAGTATATAACACAAGGCTGGATTCGCATGAAGAAAAGGGCAGTGTAAATCACCATGGCAGTGCAGGCAAAATGGAGGTGGATGCGATGAAGGAGATGTTTTCGCGTTCTGAGGATTACGTTTACGGCGAACAAGGACGGCGATACCAAAACGTTCAAGAGTTCTGCGGCAAACGCAGGACGCTGCCTGGCCAGCATTCTACGCATAAATCTTGTCCCATCGAAAATCCAATGCCTGGAGTGTCCGAGATAAGTGGGAACAGTTGGTGCTATATGGCGTGTTGCAGAAGCATACAATGCAACTGCTTTCGTTCAAACACGACCCTCCCTGCAGGCTATCTAGCCAGCATACGCGGCTCTTCCGCAGATGAGTTGGCCGCAGCTACGCACCGATAACAGCAACGGGTGGTTTAACTGTGTATTTGGAGACCGTGCCTCTGAAGCATTTGCATTGTGGGCTCTCAAACTATTCAATGTGCTGACTTATGTGGCACGGACATTTATTCAACGAAAGTACTATTACTGAAATCATTTACACGATAACAGCGAATCTGGACGAACGACGCGCAGGCTGCCTAATGCAGTACATCCAGCCCGCCAGATCAGCTCCGCCAGAAAAACGAGGCAATTGCTTGGAAGGAACAGTTCGACGAAGAAAAAGGATTGATGTACGGTCCTGGAATAGAAAATTAAACGTAAGTAACGAAAACAATATTTTGGTCAAAATTGAACAGAATGAACATTTTGGTCCGCCACTTTGTATCCGCCATTTTGAGTTTTTAAAATCTTATTCCAAATTCATGTTTTATATCTCAATTTTGGTCAAATTCGCGTAAAACTGATTGTTTTTGCTCCGCCTTGTTGAATTTTGAAAATCTATCTTCATATTCAGCGACCTCAAACATACACAACCAGTCATAAGTACGGACTCGCTTGGAAAAGTATTGCAACCCCCCAAAAAGTTTTGCATCACCTAAATACAGGTACATTCATGATGCTACATCTCGAGACCCTTAATATCTGCAAAGGTTCGATCTTTGGCAAAATTGTTCTGAAGCTCAAAAACATTCAAACAGTGAACCGTTTTGTTGAGTATTCCCCCGCTACGTGGCACTAGTGAGCATGGGAAATTGAGCATTTTCGGCCTGTTCTTGTTCGTGATTCTGATAGGATGAAAGGTACTAATCTTCTGCAAAGTTGTTCAAATGGTCAAAGGCATTCGAAAGGTGGACCGTAGAATGTAAAGTTAGTCAATTTCGAATCACTTGAATGTGTGGTGAGTCAGTGCCGAATCATTTGAATACGAATTAAATATAAAGTGAGTCAGCCTTGAATCACTTGATAAGGTGACCTTTTATCACTTTAATATGAAGTAGATCAGACCTGAATAACTAGAAAATGAAGTGGATGTGCCTTGAATCACATGAATGTGTGGTAAGCCAATCCTGAATAATTTGAATTTGAGATGAATTAGTCATGAATCAAAAGTGAATCAGCTTTGAATCACATGAATATGAAATGATCCAGACATAAATCACTTAAATGTCTGGTGCAACAGTGCTAAATCAGTTGAATTTGGGGTGAGTCCTTCCTTAATCACTTCAATACGAAGTGCATCAAACCTGAAACACTTGAATGAGAAGTCCGTCAGTCCCAAATCACTTGAATTTGAGCTGAATTCTAATGATTAGAATACGAAATGAATCTAGCCTAAAGCAGCTATAACCACTTGAATGAGAAGTCATTCAGTCCTAAATCACTTGTATTGAGGTGAGTCAGTCGTGAATCACTTAGATTCGAAGTAAATCAGGTCCAAATAGCCCCTCCTGTAAAGACTAGAACTTTCTCTCTTATCAGAATCACGATGTAGAACAACAAGGCAGGCAAAAAGCACAATTTTCCATGCTTACTAGTGCCACGTAGCGGTGGAATTGAATTGGAAACTCTGATAATACATAAATTTGTCAAATTTTTTAAGGAAGCTCACATATGAACAAAGTTGGTAAAATTCTGTACATTTATTCATCCAATCCGATCACTTTTCAAGGATGCTTCGCTTGCCAAATCCGAACTTACAATAAGGTAATATAAATAACATAATCGAAATAAGTCGACTAGCATAAGTCAGCTCCCCTGATTAGTCCAGCTTGCCTTGAGTGACCTAAATATTGCCACATCAGCCGGTTGCAAGATGTGTGTCGAATTGGCATAAAGCGAAAGATGGATTATACCCAATTTGACGCTTCAGTTGTTTCGAAAATAGTATGACTTCGGTGGCCATCAACGAAATAGATTACCGGCCGTTGGATTTTCTTACTGATCAAATATGGATGAAAAACGTTAGTTATGTATCCCATGAATGCTTCTTTCGTCATCCATCCAGTTTCAGATTTCCCGATACCCCAATCTGCAGGGGAGCTTCTAACGACGCTTAGAGGAACTCTCTGACATGGAAACACTAACACATGGGGGAGCTGCAACTCCGGAGGCCCCATATGTATTCGAAACTATGATGTTCTCTTTTATTCTGGGTCAACTAAAACGCTTAAACGCTTTTCTCGGATTTCTGACAGATAACCGCTTTTGTTCCAGGGTCCAAGCTGAAACCGATTTCGTCTTTGTTCAAAATACGGTGGGGATCACTTAAAATATCGTTCTGGTGTTCTTCCTCAAGAATTTCATACACCGATGGAAGCCAGTGGCGGATATTTGCCTTGGTGACTATTGCAGATGCTGCGGTTACAGATTCGGGTTCCGTATAGTCAAACCTGGATGACGCTTCATGAAACTTTGATACCAGAGCTTAAAAATATCATATTCAATTCTCAAATTGCACCCTGGCTTAGTTAAAATATTAGTCATCACGCACTGTTCCTAGCGAACATGAAGTAAACACAAATTTGCCTTCATGAATCTCTTGTGCAAGATGAGTCAACTTGTTTTGTGTTGCTTTGCGTTGATCATTCATTCGTTCCAGAAAGCAGTGAATGTACATAAGTGCAAACAACTCATTCAATTTCAACGTTCTACCGTGAAGACAAAAGAACAGTCATTCATTTGGAGAATCAATGAAGTGAAAAAAACTAAAACTTCTCGAATCGATCCTGCAAATGCCTTTTCTCGAACAAATGCCCCACAAACTCTGTAGCGACTTCGGCCATTTGGTCTTTTGGCTTCCTTTGCCTTCAGCCATGTTCGGGAATACTTAAAATCCTATGGCAAACAAGAAAAATCACTCACGACCGCGAAAATGAATGACTGGTTACCAGAACATTCAGTCAAGCAACCAAAATTTCTTGAGGCTTGAATAGCCGTGTGCTTGGCTGTGGTGTGAATGAGTTGTGTGGAACACAAGGACAACGGAATGAGTGAGCATAGCAAAATAGTAAACACGAATATATTGCGTGACTGATAGAACAAAATGAAGAGAGCGAAAATTGTTCCCACTGAATATGTTTTTTACTCATCGTTCACGACGGGTGTCATTTTTTTCGAGCTCTGCTTGATACCACGTTTATCCTTAAACGTGAAAAGTTATGAAGAAATGAAGGGTTGCCAAATAGGCAACAAATCACTTCCAATCAGTCCTATAATGGACCTTCAAAGTTAAGACATTTTTTTTTCAAATTTATTATTGTTTTTATATCTGCATAGTAAAATTTAATATAATATCTAGGTAATAATGTGTTGAAAATGCATTTGTATAATCTACAATTTATTTGCATGATAAAATGTACATTTTGTTATGTACAATGTACAATTGTTATATTATGTATTCTCCGTGCGTGGAGTAATGATTATGATGTAGAAGGAGATGTTGGGCGGTGAGGGGCGACCATGAGGCACCAAGAGTGAACATTAATGTTTTTGGCTAGAATGAAAGATGTGAAGAGAAAGTATTGAAAGTTCCGTCAGAGTGCGGCATGTAGGATAGATCGGTAGGACAGGTAGGATAGAGTGCGGCAGGTTAGATACATCGCACAATAGATCGCTAGAATAACTATACAAGCCACAGTGGTACATGAGAGTCTTTCCATGAGTTTTTATTTTGCCTGTTGAAGTGGCGGACTTGTTTCGTTGCTACAATCTACTCCGCAGTGGGATGTTAGGCAAAGATTGACGTCCATGGTTCGAGTACCATTGGATACATGCCCTTTCGCTCAATTTTCAGAAATCATCTGTTTGATTTCCTACCTGCCGCACTCTGACGGAACTTTCAATACTTTCTCTTCACATCTTTGGTGCCTCATGGTGATGAGCGAACATCTCTTTCTACATGATAAAATGCTTTTTTTCTCTCCTGTAACGAAAATACTAACAAATCAATGTACCATGCACTGCTCCGTTAAAAATACTTATTAATGATGATTTATATGTAAAAATTGTGAAGAATCATATTCAAATCTTTGTTTTAGTGTTGATACTATGTGTTTTAACTGACAATGCTTAGGTTTAATATGATAATAACGAAATAATTACAAACATATGCCAAGGGGTCCATTATACGCATACAATCCCTATTTGTACTTTTAGCATTTAATTGTAATTTTAATGCAAAAAATTGATTTCTGATCAAATAGTGTGTGATTGAAGTCATTGTGTTCAGTTAAACGAGAGTTATTGGCGTCCAAAAACCTTTCACTTTAGCGAAACGCTCCCATTTTTCAAAATTTTGATATGACACCCGTTATAGAAAAGAGACACGTAGTCCTACGTTAGAAGATTGTTTTGGGAGAAATAAAAGATGAGAACGAAAAATAATGTAGCAACCCTGGACACAACAACTTCAACAGGACACGAAGACCACAAATGATCCTAATGGAGAACGTTCAGCAGCAGAATTTACTTTGACCAGGTAGGGAAGCGGAACCTATCTTGAGCTCAATAAGCAGACCTCCAGTGGAAATCGGTGAATATGCGCTGAATACCGAACACTGAGTACAAAAGTTATTCATAATTTATTCGTTCACTTACCGATAATCGTTTACCAACACACAAAACATTCCATTCTGATGATTTCCTTCCAATTTAATACGGAAAAGTTGCCACTGCTATGTATCTTTATTAATAATATCATGAAAAACGCTAATCCCATCTGTGTACATTTGTTAATCGTACTGATTTTAATCAAGAAAAAATATAAACAAGTTAACGCTCTCCACTACTTCACCCAAAAATGAAGTAGATCATTCGACAGCACTTCACGTGTGTTGGGTAGCATGCATATAACCAAGACAAAATGAAAGGGTTTGTTTGTTATTCTTCCATGAGAATATTGACAACAAGACTCACCATAACGTAATGCTCTATGAATGATTGAAATCGCACACTAGCGTTGATGTGTGTGCTATACAGTATGTGAGCAGTGCAACATCAAGCGATTACGTTGATTGTAAACAAGGTTCAGAATAGGTGCAAGCGTATTTAAATTATTGTGAAAATAAATCCAATAGTTTTCTAGTATTTTATCACGTATTCGTAGATTCTCGTGTGGCTAGTGTAATAAGTGAGGTGTGATTTTTCTGGTTTGTGCATTTTTTTTTGAAGTGCAAAGGTAAGAAATTGTGTTGAAAATCTGACTGCTCATTAGTTTTACAAAATTTAAGTCTCCGAAACGTTTTTGTAGCTTTTAATTATATTCAAGACCTAATTTTATTTGCCAGAATTATATATTCTTGGTTACAGCCCCCATTTATTGGAGAAATTAAACATTTTTATGTTTGAAGTTGGATGACTGCAGAATGTGAGGAATATATGTACTATGGTGAGCATAGGTTCTGCTTTCCTATTTATCACTGAAGGCAAGCGAAAAAAAATCTTCTTGTCCTCTTTTGTGCGATAATTCGAAGGAAATAAGAATATACAAGCCATACAGGAATAAATGGTTTATCAATTATCATTCAGGAACAAAAGGCACGTGAACCATTCGATGATATCCGAAATGGGCCAACACTGCTTAGATCGAATCTTTTTGCCAGACTGTTTATTATAATCGGCACTGTTTGTTGAATTTTCGCAGTCCTGGAGACAATAGAAATTTTATTTCATAAAAATAGTTAGGGTAAACAATTACCAACAATGTTCATTTTTTGCATTATGATGCTTCACTAGATGAAGCACCATGCAGCCAAAAATGAACGTTGTTTGTTAGTTAGCGATTATTACGTACTTGAAATAGGGTCCCGGGGAGCTGAAGCCGTTCCCTACCCTATGTTGAATCGTTGTGATTTGATATTCATAGATTAGCTCATGTCGAATCAGATTAACTATGGTTAAGTTTTTTTTTTTAAACCAAGATTATCCTGTGAGATTGGCAAGTTGGCAAACTGACAAATTCAGAACATTGTCCTTCTCTAAGAATAAATAATATATCAACAATAAGAATAAACATAATTGAAAAAGCAAATATTGTTTGGCCTACTTAGTTTTTAAAATAGTACGCCATTTAAGCACGCACGTAAATTTTCCTTCAAAATCCAATTATCGAAAATTTATAAAATATTATTTTGCTCGACAAATAGAAGCGTTCCAATTTAACAATCCTTTAACTTTTTGGTGCGAATTCCTGAAATCTACTTCATCTCAACCCTTCTTCCAAAACTAACTCATTTAATCGTCCGAAGAAATGTTTACCGATGACATCCCCAATTCAACTCGCATGCACCACCGCAGGCAGCATCGTCGATCTTCAAGTTCATGCGTTGCCAGGTGCTGCCAGGCGCTCCAGCCCACTGAGACAGCGGGAAATAATCATTTGGAATTCAAAAACTGTAATCTTCAGCAGGAGAGCGGAACCAACGAGCTTTTAAAACAGTTGAAGTGAACTCCTACTACCTTCCAATTCTTATTCGCGCAAAGGGCAATGACAAGCACAAACGCACACATACAGGCACACAGACACACGTACCTTTTCACCATGATTGCAATGGCTTGTTACAAAGGTAGTGGTCCAAGTTGTACTCCGCTGCTCTGCTGCCACTACAAAGAAACGGAATAATGCTCAGATTAGACGAGACCAGCTCATTTGAAATCCCATCGACGTAACTCTTGCAATTTTACTTTTTAAATTGTTCGCAGAAACTAGCAAGTGCATGGTGGGAATTCCTATTTGGTCCTGCTAGATGATGGGTTGCTGGGTGGGTGGTCCTTATGTTTTCCACTAGCTTTACAATGTGTGGGTTGCGTCTGCAGATGGAAAACGCGTTTTGCGTTCGGGTTTGTGGCTTGAAAATGACTGGCATTTGTGAATGTGACGACGTGGCCTCTCCCACCCATGGTTCCATTTTGTGGTTTTGCCGTTGGTTTCTGTAGGAATATTATGCAAGGCGCCTTCAGTGCTATTGCTCAAATTAACATAGAAAGGTTTTGTTGTTTTTGCTCAATGTGTCTGTGAGGTTCCTTTCTGATAACCCAAATTTATGAAATGCCTCACCAAAACTTTTCCGCAAACACTCAGAAACAAACCAAATCAAATAAATATTTAAGCTCGTTGATGAGATAAAAATCTTCGGGGAAAGTTTAACAGCCATACGTTAGGCGAAAAATATGAAAACCTAACCAGGAGTCCACCCGAGTAATTTCAGCAAGTCCCGGAGCGGTTCTTTGTTTTAATAGAAGCCCACCCTGGTTCACAACTAATTATGTTTAGACAGATGTAAAACGGTGACCCAACCGTGCCTCAGCTGCTAATTCTACTGAAACTTGTGTTATGTGCGGCCAGAAACCTTTTGTCTTGTCTTTCGCCCGACTCGTAGTCTGATGATGGCTCAGCACAAATTCTTCAAACTTCAAGTCTGTGGAAATCTACATCTCCCCTGATACAAGCGGAATTAATTAACAAAATTTTTAATTAAAACCCTAAACCTCATTCGCACACACGACCGTCCGCAGATATCTGCATAAGTCTAGCTGGACAGCATGTCTTTCTCTGGGCGTTCATTTCTCTAGCTGACGACTGGTGGTTAGCATGTGACTTTGACTACAATTTCCACCCATATCTTGACGGTAGTCAGGGTTCATCCGGTTCTACCGCCACGGATTTCAGTTCTGTCATCAGATGGGCTTCAACGTTGAAAAGAAGAAAAAAATCCTCGCAACTCACAAAAAGATCATTCAATTTAACTGTCCACCGGTACAACTTTTTCCTCACCCAGCAAAATTAACTGGAAGCATAAATTCCTCCCAAAGGTCGCTTTTTCTCGCTCCCAAAATGCCGTGGACAAATTATTCACGGCTTGTCGGAGTCATTTTTTTTTTGAAGGTTTCATTCTAATTTCGAAGCTTTCCCCGGCGGGATGGAGATCCACCGCGCGTTCGGCCCCGATATGATTTGAAACCTCGTTAGTAGAGATAATGAGTATGATACGTATTAAATTTTATAGAGCTATATTTTACCTTGATTACTTTTGGGTACGTGAGCTTTTTTCCAAGGTGGGTGGGGAGGTGGGAGGGGTGGCGCTTTAAGAAATTAATAACCGTACGCTTTCGTGATTAGGGTCCGCCGGATTGGCACTCGACCATGAGTGAACATCGCATTTTATGCTGAATGCCGAGGGTAGAACAAACATGGGTTGGAAATGGTGCGATGAAAGGTTTTTGTGGAGTAGATTCGAAAATCAGTGTTCTGTGTGGGCAAACAGTTTCTTTTTTTTTTTTGCTGATGACTGCGCGATTTGTTTTTGATGAGTGCAGTGGTGAAATTGTTTTTTGTTGATGCAGTTAAAGGATGTTATATTCAAATGTTTGAATTATTTAATTCATTTTCATTTGCATATTCTGTTGGTTGACTTTATGGAGCTTTGCTTAGTAAATTGAAGCCCGAAATCAAATTGTAGGCGCAGTGATGAGCAAAACATTAATTATATCGAGCTAACTTATGATAGTTCGTTTGATTCTATTGGATGTACGTTCCTTGGAATAATTTTGAATTCAAAATAGGTGAATGATTATTTTTGTCTAATTCATTTTTTGGGAAGGCTTAGTCGCATAAGCTTCACGGATCCATCAGTTCTTAGTTTTGTGATATGATGAATGACTAAATATTTACTATGTTTGGTAGGACGTGGACCGACTTCTGTGGTTCCATCAGAGAGTTCTCGCAAGGGCCGTAGTTCCAGTGCATTGAGGGTTCATGTCCTTGGGTACGAAAGTGACCCTGTTGGCTTCGTACCACTCCAGGACAACATTTGAATAGTGGCACGAAGCTAGATCCAGCCAGAAGATCGTATGGCGCTTTGAAAGTTTCTGCTTCCCTATATGCTTACTTAACTTAGTTGTGCTGAGCGGTAAACAATTTTTCGTTTAATATCAAGTGGTCAGCAAGTCTCACTGTTTCAGGTTAGTGCTTCGCGACGATACTGCTTGAAAAATTGAATTGTAAAATGTTTGAGCGTGGAAAGGGACGTCGTTGATTACCTGTTGAGCGCTTCCAGAGTAAAGTTCATGTTGTTAATGATGATAAACTCATAAAACAGATTACGCAAAATCAGCTTAGGTGTGGCCCATTTAGTATTGAAACATACATTTTTTGTTCTTACAGCGTGGTCGGATTTGTAAACTGTGACATCTTATGTGTTCCCCATAACAATTACAACATCAGAAGTTTTTTTTTCGCAGTGCAGTTGAAGTTTCAGAGAAATACGATATGCACGAAGAAAAAAGAAAACTATTTTGCGCAATCATTTGGAAACCTTTGTGGTCTGGGTCAAAATTTGAATTGGGTTTTCTTCGAAATACCGTGTGGCGTGTTTTGAAAAAGTACAGAGAAACTTTGTCGACGGATCGCATGTCTCAAAGCAAGCGTCGGGTGGGTACTGTCAACCGTCAACTGCGGAACAAAGTCATCCGGAACATCAAGGCAAACCCCAATGGCTGTCTCCTCATGCATGATGAAACCTATGTAAAGGACGACTTCGAACAGCTACCGGGATAAAAATTGGCTTGGCTACGGCTCGGAGAGATGTTCCTGCCAAATTCAAGTTTGTGTTTGCAGATAAATTTGCGCTGAAATACATGATTTGGCAAGACATCTGTAGCTGCTGTAGGAAGACCATGGTTATGATCACTGATAAGACATTTAATCTACAGCTAAACAGAACGGAATGTCTCCAAAAGCGAATATTGCCATTCATCAGACCCCACAATAAACCTTTCCTGTTTTGGTATGATTTTGCAATCTGTCATTACAGTAAAACAGTGCTTCGGTGGTATGAAACCAACGGGATTCAGTTTATACCGAATGAACTCAACCCACCAAACTGTTCCCAGCTCAGACCGAGAGAGAGAGAGAGAGAGAGATTTTAGGCTATTATAAAGAAGAAGCTGAGGGTGAATGGCAGTGTCGTCAAAAGCATCAATGAATTGAGAACCAAGTGGAATAAAATTGCCAAAAGGATGGATGAGAATAATGTACGCCGGTTGATGAAACGTATTCTGGGATAAGTCCACAAACTTCACAAGGAAGAAAACACAACTAACGTGTTGGTCCTTTACCCACGCCTTTCCTGGAACAATAGGAACGATGGAATGTTACAAACAACCGTCTGAAATCTCCAGTGTTCCAATCGGTTTGCCAACACGAAGGGGTACCCTGACGCACTAAATCGTAAAATTCATCATGTGAAATTTGTCTTAGCATACCCAGAAAGGGTTGTATTAAAATTTGGCTGCACCAAGCTATTTTGTTGTTCAGACTTTTGACATGAAACCGAAAATTTTTGAGTAAAAAATAGAATATTTTGCCCCTTATGTAGTCGGCCGAACATGTTTAATTGTCTGTCGAAAGTAGATTATTCAGTGTTTCTCAACTCGAAAGGATCCATAAACTATGGGGACGTAGGTTACCAATAAGAAAAAGACCGACTTTCTCGGATTCATGATTGGTTTTCGTGTATCGGTAGTTGACTAGTCAATAAAAAAATTACATGAAATTAAATCTCCAAATCCTATACCTACCGATAGAGTCGAACAATTACCAAGTTTTTACATGAATCAATTATAAATTGAAAACCACTTTTCTTATAACCGAGAGCAATTTTTTTGTTATTGGAAAGTGGTTTCGTACAGCTTATATTATGTGCGTCTAAATTATGTATAGCGTGGTTATACCTGGTCATGACATATAATGAAATATTGACAGTTAGATTTTTTTTTTCTGTTTGGTAAGATGTTGTATACAAGAAAAATAATTTTACCAAAGTTTACACTTGGGACAACAAACATAACCATCTTCAGCATACCCAGAAAAGGTTGCAATGAAATTTGGCTGCCTCAAGCTGCAGCACAGAATTTTTACGTTTTCACACTTTTGCCATGAAAGTATTTTTTTGTAGAAAAAAAATTCTGCCTCTTGTGTAGTCGGCCGAACGTTTTTGTGGATTTTATCGGATGGAATTGGTTGCGACACAAGTTAGAACTTAGCTATCTGGCCTTACGGGTTGGTGGTCGGAAACGGATTCTTTTATCATAACCATACTTAAACTTAAAAGGACCCTCTCCTGGATTTGGACAAAAATAAGGCAAAGTTTGTTTTTTTTTGTGGAAGAATGTAAAGGCGTACGAACTTCCGGTTTTAAGGATGAAATTTGATTATTATTCAAAATTTTAAAGAGATTAAAACATTGTGAACATTAAAAATGGCGGCTAAAAATGGCGATTTCCGTAAGCCTCAGCGCGCAAAACATGAGGCGACAACTTCAAGCCTGCAGCCTCTTGTAGTAGACAAAAATCAAATCTAGTTATCATTTCTGAAAGATAATAAAATTTTCTACGGATTGAACTAAATGTCAGATAATTTAAACTTAAACTCATTGCAAAGTGAACATTTGAACTGAAAAGTTTAATTTTTCGCTATTTTTTTCATATCAACCGTGTTAAAAAATTATGAATAATTAGTAATTAATGCCAATTTTTAGTTCAAGCCGTACAAAAAGCTATAACCTTTGAAACAGTTATTTGATGGAGGGAATCGGATTAATAGTTCAAGCCCGGGGCTTGAAGTTAGATTGAAAAACATGGTTTCGAGAAATCGCCATTTTGTAGCCGCCATTTTGAACATTCACAACTTTTATATTTCTTTAAAATCTTGAATAATAATCAAATTTAATCTGCAAAGTTCGTACGCCTTTGCATTCTCCCACTAAAAAAAAAATCAAACTTTGCCTTATTTTTGCCCAAATCCAGGGGAGGGCCTTAAAAATTAACCTGTGCTCTATCTTTTTCTTTCTATCCTCAAACATTCTCAACTATCGTTCAACTGGTGTAAAAACCAGGAAAACAAAAAAGCTTAGTAAGCATAGCATTAGTGTTATGCAATACTAAGTCGCCGCGTTTCATACTGTTTAGGGCTGTTTAAGAGAGCTGGTGTGTTTGTGGCCATAACATGTTGCAAACAAGGGGAGTACAAGAACAACAACTCTTCCTTGATTACAACTATGACTGAATCGGGTTGCCACATTTGTTTGTCTTTCGATAGTAGATTATTCGGTTCCTCTCTTGAATTGACCTTACGCAATAAGTTCCATAAACCATGTACGTACTGAGATACAGGCAATGGAGTAGACACTGTTTTGTGATTTATACATGCAGTTTCAAAGGATAAGTTTCTGCAACCTATCATTGTGTGTAGTAAAATTAGAGTGGCATTGTATAAAAATTAATGATATATTAAATGTGCAAGGGCAACCATCCCCTAGAGTAGGAAAAGCATTTGCGTACACCTGTGAATATTTTCCGATGGATGAAAACAAAATATAAGCAACTCAGGGGAAATGTGGGAAATCTGGATTTACGATAAAATAAACTGTGTCGACAGGCTTGTAGGATGACATATCGATTTGAGGGCAGGATGAAAGATCGATTTCAACTTCATCTGGACGTCGTGAACGGCCATCAACACGATTCCATGAGCTAAGCGACCGCTGTAAACGGCGGACGATAAGCGATGAGTTGATCATTCCAAAAGTGAATACGATAGAGAAGGCGCAAGGAGAACAGCAAGGAGAAAAGCAAGGAGAACGGCGTACATCCGTTATAAAATCAAACCACAAACTGAATAAGTCGCAATACCATCGCAAAAATTTATATCCTCAAAAATATATAAGTATAGGATAACGGTATGTAACGTAAGCCTATCACCTTCATTTGGCCTATGTACCAAACATGCCATTAATTGACCTATGATCAACAAAACCATGTTGCTATTAGGATGACCGATGTAATCCGTAGCAATTGAGACAATATTAATCAACTTAGAGTCGACCACTTCCGCCTAATTTTTAATTTTCTGAACTTTTGGGCCTTTATGATATCACTGGTTAAGATCAACAGATTATCTTTACGATCTTCGAATGATCTAAATTTGGCTTAATTTAATCAATAAACTCAATGTAGTCTAGGTTTACAGAAAATAGTAACACGTTTCAAACTAACTGTTCACATTGATACAATAACAATGATTTTACAAGAAAATCGAAGACCCAATTTTGAGGACATATTGTTTTCTTTGTTCTTAACTATGGCCTGTTATCCCGACCAGAAGCGAATAACATAAAAATATCAAAACTATAACAAACCTTGTTACGACTAGCTGATTATGATATAAATTTGTTTAAAACATTTTTATCTGGATAATTGTGAAACATACTTATAACAAATTATGATATAATGCCCTGGGAGACACAAGCTGCGTAAAGAAATAAATCAATTTTAACACTAGCTGATATGATTTTGCTACATTGTAACAAAACTGTTACAAAGTTTGTTTTATTTATGTTATATGTATATCATAGTTTTCTATAATTTTGTTACCTCTAGAGGATCTTTTTTTAGAATTTCAGTTATTTTAACAACATTCGCGATCTAAATTCTAACAACCTTTGTTATAAAAAACAACGTAACTGAATAACAAAATTTGATATCATTTAGTTGTTCTCTTTTGGTCGGGATGTCAATAGCGTAGTAAAAATGTTGTTTGAAGTAAAATTTTAAGTAGAAATGCATGAGTTTGCAGTTATTTATATTATATGGCTCATCTGAACACAAACCCAAGGAACAAAATCTTAGTAGAGCGAATTATAATGCTGATGAATCATATATGAACACTACTTAACTATTTCCAAACGGTTTAATTATAGTTTGTTTTGTGAAATTTTGTAATAAGTAAAGTAAAAACAGCTGGCAATGCCACAAATCAGAAAATCGTAAAAAAAAAATGGTAAAAAGAATGCATTTAATAATATATCTATCGAATGGGACGATGTTGCATCCATGAATAGACCAAAATTAATACTAATAGACCGATATAACATCCATGTCCCGCAACAGTTTTTGACTTTCACAAATGAGTTGTGTAACTTTTCGTGATACATACTACCAATCGTCTTATAAAACTTATCGAAGTAAGTGTATAACTTATAACTAGTTAAATATACTAGCCGAAACAGCCCGTTGTTGCATATTTTAGACAGGAAACCTAGAAACTTCGATTTTTAACTTATATAATTTTAAAACATACCTATAGATATCATGTTACGATTTTCAACAAGCGTTGAAGACATAATTGTGCTTATAATAGATCTTCACTACACAAAGTAGCAAAATAGAAGCCGAGCTAAATTTTGCCTCCCAAAAACGTCACGTTCAACCTTCTGTAACTTTAAAAACTATCAATGCTTCTGGCTGTTAAAACTTTAATCAATATTATGAACATATGTAACTAAAATTTTATTTTGATAAAATTTATAATTTTGAAGTTATGATAACAAACATGAAAATAGTCGTTTTTGGACATAAAAATTTCAAAAATCCGTATTTTTGTAAAAAACAGGCAAAAATAATAAAAAATTATATATAAAAAATAAGATAAAAAATTTACCACAGTCTCAAAAAATATTAAAAATAATGTGAACAAAATTTAAACTATTTTCATCCAGTGGCTGGACCATAGCTGGCGTCACAGTTGACGCACCAACATCAGCGTTTCCCCATTTTCACCCGGTTCTGATCATACTGAAATATCGGAGCAAAAAAATTAGCCGAAGTAAATTCCTCTTATAAACAATACTGTATATGTAGTTTTCACAAACCAGTTCATTACGTATGCAAAATTTTTAAGTTCTTCCTGGGCTACACTAGTTTGTGAGAATGTATCACGCGTAACTAATAATGTGTTACTTTTACGTCTTATGCGTTACATCTGATATTGAATGTATATTTATGATTCTCGAATCTCGAATAGTGTGATTATAATATCTTTATAAGGTGGTGTCACAAATGGTGCGTTACAGGCATTACTATGTGTTTCAATGCGTTACCTTATCATAATTCGCATAAAACGGAGGAATTATCAGATATTGCCTAGGCATGTCAGCACACAGTGAGTGATATATGGGGAGCGGGCATTGTTCAAAACTTTATTTAGCGTGTTATTTTTCAATATCTGAACTCTAGAATAGTAGGGAGAACTAAACATTACTCTACTGTTTCTTTATTAAGGTAGTTTTCAGCTACCTGCACGGGCTCACCACCGTGTTATTGTTTATAATTTTTTGAAACGTATGTCTTAAATATGCTTTCCTAAACTTTTTTTTAGGTTATCTAGCTTCAGCTGCGTGACAGCTTGGATGCCAATACTAGTCCCATTCCCAACGTCACCTCTACTACGGCAAATACCTGGGCACTAGTAGAATTATTTAGTATTGGATCGAAGTATTTTTCAAAATTTCAGTTTCAATTTTCTCGCAATCATGTTTTGTTATGCAATCTTAAAATGGAAGCTCGAATTAACCTAAAATTAAGCACCCAAAGCTGAAGTCATCTCTAGACCGTATGCAGTAGTAACTAGATTTCAACATGTAAATTACCAATCAATAATTTTTACGGACAACATGCAGGCCTTTGATGCAGTCTTTGTTGTCAACTAGTAGTACTAAGGTCAACCCCAAGAAGTATTGCAACAAGAGTATGCATAATATTTATTATTCATACAGCGAATGATATGTCTAGATAACCCACAATTTCAATGGTGTGCCTACAGGTTGCGTTCATTTTACAGCCAATGGTAGATGGAGTTTACCTCAGTTTCCCGATTATTCAGGCTGTACAGCTCCATCTAAACATACACACCCTCTTAATTCTCACTACATACGATTTACGGCTTCCATGGTAAGGGAGAACAGTACAAAACGCACTGGTGGGGTAGAATGACCCACTCAATAAATATGCTGAAATCTTCAAAGCTATTGGAATGACATTCTTAAATAAACAGCATAACAGATAATTTTGTAGTACAACAAGGCCCAAATACACTAAAATATGATCAAACTTGAAGAAATTGTCCCGACTGTACCTCACATGTAAATAATAGAGTTAAATAGAGATGGGTATAAATTACTTGGTAAAATTCTACCCTAAAGTAACTAATTTGAACCCAACGGTAGATAAACACAATTATAACCATAGTGCTTCCCACACTTAACTGCTCCTTTGGGTACTTTTTTCTAAGCGTGTATATAATGAGGAGTTGAAAACATGCTGCACAACGTCTTTATTCTATACCCATAGGCTGCTAGAGTACCAAACAGAGCAAAGAGGACGTGGCGATATGTTTCAACTTTACACCTCTAATGAGTAACTTGTTAAAGCAGTGTTTTTACTTTTTACAAACGGTGCATTCTATCCCAATAATGAGGTGCATCGTATCCCAGTATTGTGGTGCGTATTACCCCAATTTTGGGGTGCATATTGAGCAATTAAAAAGTCGTTTTACCCCATTGTCGTTTTGGGATCAAATTGGAAAACAAAATTTAAAAAAATCATGAATAATCATCGTTTTGAATTCAAATCACATTTGATGTACAACGAAAACACCGTAATGCACCATACTCAATAACTTAATCGTAAACTCTTTGAACTTTGTAAACAGGGAAGTAACTGATAAAAACCACATGGAAAGGTTTATTCTACTGTTTGCTTCCAAATTCTGTTGTTTCCTAAGCGGGCCCTCCGCGTTCAATTTCTATAATACCTCGCTGTCATCGTCTGTCTTAAGTAACACTTTTCTGTGACTATGTGCTTCACCTCGAACAGTCAGATAATTCCCCGATCAAAACATTCACCCTTTTCGAAAATGTTGCAATAACATTGACTTATTTTACCATTAGCAAACCAAGTATTTTGGTGGTGGTGGTGGTATTATTCATTCTATAAAACAAATGGACAAACAGCATAAGTTTCCATGAAAAGGAAAAGTGTCTTTTCACTATGATTAGAAGTAAGAAGTCTAAGAGTGAATTGCGGCATAGCCCGCCAGTATCACACCTGATGTTAGTGTTACCTTATGTTAGTGCCTTTATATCACTACTGGTCGCATTCTTGGTCTCACATGCATGTAAAGCTTGCTTCAGATAGAATTGGAACAAAAACAATTGCCTGTATTTCAGTTATTTATTATTGAATTCAAGATCTTTTTTCATACAAATGTAGCGTTTTCTTCATACTTTTAAGAAAAAATACGGATAAAATTATTCGTCACGGTTTCGAAGGAATTCTCGAATTTTTCCTGTAACACGGCTCATTAGGCGGCGCACACCTTCTTCGTCCATCGTTTTAGCTATCTTATTCCACCAGGTCTTCATCTGATTGATGTCTTTGACAACCTTTCACTTTGCCTTGAGTCTCCTCTTCACGATTGCCCAGTATTTCTCAATAGGGCGGAACTGGAGAGCAGTTGGGTGGGTTAAGGTTTTTCGGAACAACCTGGACCCCTTTCTCTGCATACCATTCTTGAACGACTTTGCTGTAATGACAGCTTGCCAAATCTGGCCAAACATTACGGGATGGTCGTAGGATCGAATGAACGGCAAAATTCGTTTTTGGAGACACTCTTTTTGGTATAGTTCCGACGTCGTTGTCTTATTTGTAACAAAAACTTTCGTTTTTTGCCACAGCTGCAAATGCCCTGCCAGATCATGAATTTTCGTGCAAATTTGTCGGCAAAACAAATTTAAATTTGGCTGGAACATCCCCCCGAGCCGTTGCCAAGTAAAATTTTTGACCTGGGATTTGCTCGAAGTCAGCCTTGACATAGGTTTCATCGTCCATCAGAAGACACCCGTCGAACTTGGTCAGCACCTGGTCGTATAGCTTCCGATCACGGATTTTGGCCACACTATTCTGTTTTATGGTCCGATTTGGCTGTTTGCTAGCTCGATACGACTTGATTCCTTACCGGAGTCGAGTTCTACTCACGGTACTATGGGCAGCACCGAATTTTCTGGCCAAATCACGCTCCAACAGATTGGGATTCCTCTTAATCGTCTTCAAAATCTTACCCCGCAGTTTCCGGTCGACAGTTCCACTCCGACGATTGGCTCGAGGATTCCGAATCGTCGTCAGTGTTTCCTTATACCGTTTGATAACGCGCCATACGGTATTTCTGGGCAATTTCAGCTGTTTAGCTAGCCTAGATGCAGACCACAATGGATTTTCCAAATAACTGTGCACCATTTTTTCCCCTCTTTCGGCTTCCATGTTGATTGTTTACAAAGTACAGTCGATTTGCGGAATGTCAAAAATACATACGTGAAGCTGACAAAATTCCCGACACGTCAAGAACTTCCAAATCCGTCCACCAGGAGCGCCACAATATGAGCAAAAGTTTGTTCCAATTCTAAATGAAGCAAGCCTTATACAGCATGAGATAAGCCCTCTTACTATCCATAAGGTGGAAAATTTGACCTACGAAAGGGAAATATGCTTTCCTGAACTTCTTGAATACTAAAGAGTTTTAGGACATTTTCAATGCATCATATGACCTGTAGATAGGCGTAGCCAGAGGGGGGCAGAGGGGGGCCGTTGCCCCCCCCCTAACTTATGAATCAATTTTTATAATTTTAGTGTTTACTTCAATTTTTTATTATTTAGTGTTGATGTTTGATAGATTGCCCCTTTGCCTCAATAAAAAAGCGCGAAATTGCCTCGATTTTGATACAAGACGTAGTAAAAAAGTGCAAAAAATCGACATCCATGAGATTTTTTTTTAAATAGGAAAGACTACAATTTTTTCAGCATATGATTTTCTACGGGCCAGACGAAACGACTCACATCCCAGTTTCAGAGACAAGACAGCAGTTGTTTTATCCTATTAGAAGATTTTATCCGTTGTTATGAGCATGAGTAAGATAATATACATGATTGACTACCCGAGGCTGCTACTCCGTTGTTGTCAGATGAGCTGTTATTACACAAAGAACCACCAGATGATGCTTGGGACTAGCATACATTCTCAATTTAAAAAAACAACTGGTGATCTCAAACTAATGCAATAACCAGAGCCTGCCTCGCCTTAATGCAGGTGAAATAAGGGAAGGAAATTTCATAAGAAGGAAAATACCAACGCGATCCTACGTTAAACTTCCGGTTATAGCCTATCGGTTATATTCTGATTTGAACCTATTTATACAAATAGTGCTATTGGAGCCAATCACAAAATGGGATAGTGGTTTACTTGCTCCAGGATATTGATATGGTTGTGGCATGGTAAACCAATATTAGGGGGCGACCCCGGCGTATTGGTTAACATCATTATCCTCTCACGCCTAAGTCACGAGTTCGAATCTCACCCCCAGAGAAGTTACGAAAATGCCCTAAAGTGGTGTTTGACTGACTACGACGGGAGATGAATCAGCTCGAGGCTGAAAATCTCGATAATCATGACAAAAAAAACCAATAATATGGACCACAATTAATTGTGATCCCCATCATCAGCCCGGCGAACCTCCATATCTCACCAGGAAGCATTTTTGTTGTTTATTTTTCTGTACTCACTCGATTACGCACATCGCCGATTATAGATAACGGAAACAATACGAAACGCTCCATATAATAAAATAGTGCGTAGTAAAGCATTGACACAACCTTTCACAGACGATGCTCGAAGCAATTTTTTTGTAAACTTTCAATTTTTACAACTGTACCAATCCTATAGAAGCCTCTTAAGAAAAATCTATGCGAATCCATTTAAAATTGCGATTTAGGGATTTGGTTAAAGTAAGATTGTGTAGATGTATTTTGTGCCTTCTGACAACTTTAAGCTTCTATTGATGTCATTGGCTCATTAGTTTAGCACCAACCGGGGGAGACTTGATCCTATACATAATGATCTCCAATCTGTCAAACAATCGCTATTTTTGTGATACATTGGATGGATTAATATTATTTGAGATAACTCAATACAGACGTCATCCAAATTTTACATATTGACAGGCAATCTGTGGAGATCCACCTAGTTCCTTATAGTGAGATGCTTAGAAGTGGACCGGAAGACTCTATGAGCTACCTCAAAGATTTTTTTCTCTTTCTATGGGAGAAAAACGCTGTTTTTGCAGTGTTGTTTTGCCAATATATACACTGAAAATTAATATTTGAAATTAGCTTTCACTAGTTTCCTAAACATGGATTTTGTATATAAAACAAATGTCTCGTAAATTGTATGAAACATTCTAAATGCTTGTCATCTGGTGAAATGTTATCATTACACTGCTTTGTACAGTGCACAAAATGAATTTCATGTATTAGTATTGTTGGTATTGCTCCTCGGGTGTGCTGGAATCATTGATTTATTTTTATTTTATTTTCTTCAATTACATACTGAGTCGATATAGAAGATCTGTCAGTCAATCATGCAACCACCAGAGTTTCTTTTTTATTGATAACAAAATATTCGTAGTAGTTTTATTGATAACAAAATATTCGTATATTGTTCTCGTACAATGCACGAATGTTCTTTCTGTGCCAATAAATGCTTCGTGTTTTAGACAGTTACGCGTGTGGCATTCAGTACGAAGGTAGCTTCTTGAAAAGTACAAATCTATTTTCAACGAATACAACGAATAGATTTGATAGTTCTACCTTCGATTTCGTAATGAAATCAATATTTAATTTTCAGTGTGGATGAGAGGGTTGTGGAGGAATAGTACATTTTCAGTACAAACTGTGAACAAACTCGGTGGTTATCCTATGGAAAGGTCCATTAATTATGTCACGCAGTAAGGGGGGAAGGAGGGTTTGGGAAAACGTGACGATTCATACAAAAGATTTTGAAGGTCCACACAAAAAACGTGACAAAGGGGGGGTGTTTTAAAAAGTCATTTTTTCGTGACGTAATTAATGGACGTTCCCGATACAAAAATCTAACACGACTATAAAGTGAATATTTCGACACATGACAGTACCCGCTAGATGTTACCATGGTTGCTATTTAATGCGGTTTTGAAACATGTGGAAAACTCAAGGTTTTTAAAATACTTAAAATCCGGTGGAACTTGAAAATGTCCCTACTCTACTGGTCAACCGAGCATTGTGTTGTTCGTTGTATAATGTTAGGGAAACTGCCACCATATTAATCTCATTGTTCCTATTTTCATCCTACGATGAATCAAATAATTGGGCAGTTGAAGGATCGGTTCCGTTTTCTAATAATGTTTGCTTACGTTAAATAACTACAACAAACATTACTAACTAATCTTGTCACGTGTATATCGTTTTATTTCAAGTAGAATGAATTGCAAAGTGATGAGATCAATATAGCTACATCTTCCCTATGTGTACAGTGTGTGCAACCGCTGGTTGAAGACGGTGTAATTCTGTCTCTCTCATTTTCTCTCATTCTCTCTCTCTGAAAATATCTTGCCCCACCCTATTTGAAATCCTGGCTACGCCTATGCTGTAGAACATCATAATCTTAGCTCCAGAATAGTCTGGAAAGCATAAAATATCTCAATAAATCCATTCAATTATGTGGATAATGTCAGATGGCTCTCTTGAACTCCACGAGCTCCTAAAAACTTTCAGAACATTATTTAAGACCTGTTTGATTGTGTAGATCTTTAAGATCGGAACTGTGAAGAATTTTAAATATCCCGTTGAATCGATTCAATGATGTGTATGATGCCAGAAGACTCTCATAAATTTCTTGAACTCATAAAAACATCTTCAAGATCAAGTCTTCAAGGTTTTATCTTCAGAATACTTTGTAGTGCATCCAATAAATAATTGAGAGGATTAGATTGAGTGCATGTTGCAAAGTGGCTCTTTTGAATTTCACAAACTCAACAAAAAAAAAACGTTTAGGACATTGTTCAAGACTTCATTGAACCGTTTATTCTTCAAGACCTGAACTCCACAAAGCCTTGGAGGGTCTAAAGTGTCCTTTTAAATTGATATAATTATGTGCATGTTGTCTTTCGTGAGCTTCCTGAATTCATATAAACTAAAATATTGATGAAATTTCTCAAAAGCAGATAATTTTTCAACTACATGAGAGGCTCTAGGAGTGGACAGTAACTTATTGCTAGAAGGAATAGAAATGAAGAAAAAGTGTTGATAGTTTCGTATAGCGTAACGGCAGGTTTTAAAATTGAAAGAAACGAGTTGAAAACGAGCGGAGGGAAATCTTTTACCAAACTACCCCAGATGAAGGGTAGGCAAGGTTCCAACAGTTGACGATGGTGGTGTAAAAGTACATGAATGTCTTTGGAGAAAAGTTTGCTAGATTTGTTTAGGTACAGGACTTAAAATGGCAATTTTTATTCATGCTTCCATCAAACTTTGCTGTCGAGTGTATGATTCGGTATGTCCAAGTATTTTTTCTCACCTGTAGATTTCACAAAATGCGTTGTGGTTCAAATGTATTAATTTGAATGCAACTTATTTTACAGAATCATCTTTGCGAATAATACAACGCAGTAAAGGGTGATACGGTCAAAATTTGGTCAAGGGAAAACGCGTGTAAATCGGTGAAATCGTTTATTTAAAATATCGAATTAAATTTCTTTTTCAAGTTCAATTAGTATAAAATTCAGGAAAAATATTCAGTTAGGCTTCCGCTTTTCCAAATCCGAATTGCCGGGCCTTACGCTTGACCCCTGCCATCAGATTTTGTACAGCCACCTTGTCCACCTTCTTCGTCGCAGAAAGCCAGTTTGCCTTGAACTGCTGCTCGTCCTTAGCAGTTTTTTTGGTCTTCTTTAGGTTCCGCTTGATAACAGCCCAGTATTTCTCAAATGGGCGGAGCTCTCGGCGTGTTGGGGAGGGTTCTTGTCCTTGGAACCACCTGCACGTTGTTGGCGGCGTACCACTCCATGGCCTTTTTAACGTAATGGCAAGATGCCAAATCCGGCCAAAACAGTACGGAACAACCGTGTTTCTTCAGGAAAGGCAGCAGACGTTTATTCAAACACTCTTTCACGTAAATTTCTTGGTTGACAGTCCCGGAAGCTATGAAAATGCTGCTTTCAAGCCACAGGTACAGATGATTTGCCAAACCAGATATTTCTTTGCGAACTTTGATAAGCTTTCGTGTGCTTGAAAATATCTGCTACCTTTCCCCTTCCTTTGCCGTATAAAACTCCTGTCCCGGAAGCTGCTTGTAGTCGGCTTTGACGTAGGTTTTGTCGTCCATTGCCAAGCTGTCGAACTTCGTCAGCATCGTCGTTACAGCCTCCGGGATCGCGCATTGGCCGTCGTATTTTGTTTATCATCGCGATTTGGAGTCACTACCTTCTTGTAAGTCGATAGTCCGGCTCGTGTTTTGGCTCGATGCACGGTTGTAGACGATACACCCAGCTTATTTGCGGCATCTCGGAGAGATAGGTTAGGGTTTCGCTTGAAACTACCGGCAACTCTCTTTGTCGTCTCAGCGGCTTCCGGTTTTCGATTTCCCCGATCCAGACTTCCTGGCTGTCGACAAACGTTACCCAAACACTTTAATTACATTTGTAACGGTTGATTTGGCAACTTTTAGCGATTTTGCCAACTTTGCGTGCGAGTAGCTCGGATTTTCGCGATGCGCGAGCAAAATTTTGATACGCTGCTCTTCTTCCTTGGACGGCATTTTGACAACTGAAGAGTGAATTCCAAAATCAAAATAGGAGCAACACTCTACACACACACACTTTCAAAATGAGGGGTGTTCAGGTTTTTTAAATGCAAAATTGAAAGAAATACGTCAAGTGGATATTGACCAAATTTTGACCGTATCGCCCTTTAGGCCTGGCCGCTTTGATGCTTGTATCATATCTTTGATATGCTGGAAGCATCAATATTGACAAAAAGTAATAATTTGACGTCAAACCTAATTATTTCCAGAATCCTTTCTCGTACTGGCTGCGTTTGTGTAAAAGTAGATTTAAATTGCTTCCACAGTTCCAAATCGGGAGCTTTCGATACCAGGTACCATTGTTTGCATTGGTATAAGTATCGTTGACGAAACATTACTAGGCCAGACCAGTAGTCAAACCCAGTCACTTCGAACATGGAGTCTGTTCCTGAAACTGAAACATTACAGACTGAGCTCATGTGGAGGGACTACACCTCCATGAATTATTATAAATTCATCTAATTCGTTCTGGGCAAATCACCTGAGCAGACCTAAGCAACGAAAATACTTACTGCTCATATCAAACCGGTGTGCTAACACGTTCTCTCAAAAAGGCAGAATAAACATCAGTCTCACTTCCTCCACAATGCACTGAAACGAGCAACTGAAGCGACATCCCTTGAGGCCTTCACATTCCTCCCCAACATAACTCGTCGTCATCGCCCTCGTAACACGCTCTAAAAAGTAAACATTATTGAAGCATATTCACACCCATCCTCAAGTGCCAGGAGATCTTAGATAAAGATGCTCAAGCTCCAAGCCTCCACCGCCGTTATTAATTTAACGACAGCGTTTGAATTATTTTATTCACGTATTACCCGCAAGGAAAACAACCTTAATTGATGACAAACCATATTCCAGCCGCTCCGGTTGCCCGGGAGCGAAGTACCATTGACTATGCGCACCTTCCCCGGCAAAAACACATCTCTTTGAATGGCGAATGGTTGGAAGGTGCTGAAGAAATGTGTTCAATGTTGAGTGAAGTAACGCAAAGCAACACCATTTTCGATGGTTTGATGTCTGCGGTTGTAGTATAAATTGGTGTCTTGCCACGTGAATCTTAGCACAAACGAACGTACAAAGAAATTAATGTTATTAAGAGCGCTTCTGCGGAATCTTGTGCTATTGACGTGTAAGGACTTCTGAATCGCTTTTTGTAACAGAAGAATTTCGGCGAAACATAATTTGCGGATTGGCCATATCCAACTTTTTTGACGTAGATCAACTTTGTCGGCTAGCGGAAATCGGAATCAGTGGTTCTCATTCCTAACTGGTGCCATGTATTTCGGTGGTATAAATGTGTGACGAGAGAAACATAATCTAGACTAAAACTTAAGCAAGCTCAGCATTTGAATGCCTTTGAGTTTCTGCAAAGCTATCGTATATTTAAAAGTTAAAAGGATGGAAACTCTATGCCGTAAATTGGAGAACTCTATATAGTATCCTTCGTTCATGCACTGTACTGTAAGTACCATAATACTAGTATCAACCGTAAGAAACAATAATTCACTTACTATAATTGTTATTTTTGTATTCTCCGTACGTGGAGTAACGATTATGATGTAGAAATAGATATTCACTCATTACCATGAGGCCCCAAAAGTGAATAGTCATGTTTGCTAGAAATGAAAGATATGAAGAGTAAGTGTTGATAGTTCCATCAGTGTACGGCAGGTTGTGAAAATTTAATAGAAGTATTGAAAATTGAGCGAAGGGCTTTGATATAGCGGTACTCGAACCAAGAACGCATTCCTTTGACTAACATCCTACTGCGGGTTATGTCAAGGCTTGGACGAATCCACCACCTCAACAGGCAAAATAATGCGCGCCTGATCGTGCTCACGTACTAGGGACTGTTCATAAACCACGTAGACCGAAATTTGACACTTTCAAACCCCCCTCCTCCATCGTAGACTTTCGTAGACTTTTTCCCACCCCCCCCCACTTAAAGTCTACGTAGACTTTATCCATTTTTTTTTTTAATTTCTGGACAATGTTCTACAATATGTGGTTGTGGAACGGTTTATGTTAGTTACGGTTTGTTTTATCTCAAACAATCAAACAACAAGGTTATCCACTTATTCATTTTTATTTTGTTTCATAAAAATTTGGCATATATAAAAAATAACAGTAATCAATTATGCAATTATGTAAAGATGCCCACACCATGGCTGCTTGAACTAATAATTAAAGGTCATCAGTGGAAGTTCCCTAGTAGCACACATGTTGCCATTAAGTTGTGTTTTTGTTAGTCATAATAAAGTTGCTGCAACTAATTATGATCGTGGTGTGCTATAAAGGTTTTGGTGGAATTGTTTCTTGGATGTCAAGACCAATGATTTTGATAAGATGGCCTTTTGCGTTGATCTTCGTTCACTTTTGTCGCAAAATGCAATCCACAAAAAAGCATATGCGGCTATTTTTGTTTTTACTTTAGATATCAAGTTCAGTTTATGTTCTTTGAAAATTTTCCAAAGCAAGTTGACGTCTTCCCAGACCTCGTAATGTATTTTCTACTTTGTCTCACATGCGCTAAAACCGTCTACTAAATGTTTGTCAAATGGGAGCAAGTTTGATAGTTAACTTGCTCCCAATATCATCTCTTTCACGAATAAATGATAATACTCAATGCCCGAGCAGCACACTTGTTGCAAATAAGTCGATGTAACTGATATGTGACTCAATTAAGTCACAATCAAGTTTCTGCAACCAATTATGAGAGATGTGTTGTGAGGGCGACCCCGGCGTAGTGGTTAACATCCATACCTCTCCCGTGAGTTCGAATCTCACCCCTGGACAAGTTACGAAAATACCTAAAGGGGATTTGAGCGACTTCAATGGGAAATGAACCAACCCAGCGCTGAAAATCTCGATAATAAAGGAAAACAAAAAGAGATGTGTTGCTTGAGTGGTTGACATCATAAACTTACTATTGTGTTGATACCATGCATTCGATCCATCGATGTTTAAAAAAACAAATAGAGAAACACAACCAACACGCTCAAATTACTGTCTCTTGTTATCTCTTTTTTTCCTCTCGAAAAGATAATAAGAGACAGTAATTTTAGCGTGTAGCATTAAACCCCGTTCACATTGTTACCTACATTACGATCTCGATATCAAATGCCACGCAAATTATTTTTAGTGAAAACTTAAGCCTGTCAACGTTAATTTCGGACACTTTTATTTCTGTGTAGATTTTGCATTATTTCACGGATCGCTGAAACGTTTCACTCATGTGACAGCTGAAACTCTCCACTTTATTTCGTGGTACAACATGTTTACATTCTTATTACATTCAGTAAAATGGCTTCGAATCAAGTGGACACGCAATTTTTTAACGAACGGCAGCGAATCACAAATTTATCGGTACGTGATCCTGCCAAGAAACTCCAGTCTGTTTTGTCACTATGCAAAATCCGTCCTGAAATGTTATAGGGTACAAGAGGTCAAATACGTTCCAAAAACGGCCAATCCACCAAACTGTCCAGAACTTCGCCCAATAGAGAAGTACTGGGCTCTAGTTAAGCAGAAACTCTTCGAAACTAAGAAGAAAGCAAATGGCACCGACGATTTCAAGAGAAGATGGAGAATCTTCACGGCGGGCGTTTAAGAGGATACCGTAGGGAAACTGATCGCGGGTGTACCACAGAAAGTTCGAGAATTTAACAGAAGGAAGGATGAACATCTTAATTAACTGTTTCTAATGTAGATATAAATCTATTATTGTGAAATAAACATCAGATATTTCTGAATAATGTGTAATTTTTGTATTGCTACTATTATTTTGGTGTCCGAAATTTGACGTAGACAGTCTTTAGATGCATAGATGCTAGTATGAAGATGGTCTATATCACGTTATATATGTTGTAGTGTGAACGGGATGTTATGCTCCATTATTCAATTAGCTGCCATATTATACTGATTTGATGTATTGCTTCAATTTTTACAAAGTTCAGGGCTCGACACTGTGTGCATCTCTGAGCAAACTTCTTGAAACTGGAACATGTTAGCATTTAAGCTCAATCCAGGACTAAGATAACTAAGATTCATAGAATAAATACATTAAATTTAGAACGCAACTAGTAGCATCCACAATTTGTACGTTTAATCGTATTATTAATATGTTGAAAATAAACATAATGTGATTTTAATTTCAAACATCGATGTCACTTTCCATGTAGCACACCACGGCCTTTATTAGTTGTAGTAACTTGATTATGACTTAGCAAGTCATGTTTCTGATATCTCAACTGAATGGCAACAAGTGTGCTACTAGGATTGGTTTTAAACATAGAATATGTTAGAAAGAAAGTTTATGTTTGCGGCCAAAATAAACTAATTTTATGTTTGGATTTACCAAGAATTTGTTTTTTATGATGGTATTTTTCTCTGCGTGGAGGGTATGAATATCCGTTTTGTAGAGAGAAAAAAAAGGTCTACGTAGACTTTTGGTATATCCCCCCCTCCCCCATCGTAGACAAACGTAGACTTTTTCGAAACCCCTCCCCCCCTTAATTGTCTACGTGGTTTATGAACAGCCCCCTACCAATTGCTTGTGATGGTTCTAGCGGTTGTTTGTAAACAATCCGTTTTGTTACCTACATGGGAGAGAAACTCTCTCCTTTTGAGTTTATTTTTGTACACGTCTAATTTTACTCAAATTTTCCTCCTCTAAGTCCTTTACTAAAATTTCACTCCTCTTCTAGGTATAGGTATAAATAACGAGAGGAAAATTTGAGTAAAATTAGATGTTGTCAGACCATTCCTCAAGGTGACTCTAACATTTCAGGTGGTCTCAATAGTACATATCAGAATTTCAGCCATGTTTAAACTCATACTAATACGATCCACATCGATAAAAATCAGGTTTGGCATACTGAAGTTGTCTCCTTTACACCTATGCAACAGTGCCTGTGATGACAAACTCACAGTTCCATTTAAAACCAAACGAGTAAAGGAGATGTTTGGTTTCTCACTGCCAGGCCTGTATTCTATGCCATTGGTATATGAAGCGCCAGGCTGCAAGGATTGTTTACCAATATTCCGGGGGGAAACGCACGGGCTAGTTGATGTAAACAAAACGTTTAGCCCATACGGTTTACATTAATATATAACTCTTCACTCCTAGGCAAAAATGAAATTGACAACTGTCATTATGTGCGTAATACACTTTTGAGTATTCCTTACTCTTTCACTCCACTGCTAAATCTCATTGGACCCTGTTACTCCACCCGTCTTCCCAAAAAACCGAAGAAATTAGACTACCTGAGATATTAACTGATCAGTTGCGATTCTTATTCACTCTCCTATAACTAGAGTACCTTAGAAGATAATAGAGCTTATTGATGATCGTTTTGTGTCCGTTTGCCAACTTTATTGTTCGCTGAGTCCATATTACTCTACTTTGAAAATTAGTGTACTGTTCGATTTCTCATTTCAGAATAGATATTAAGAACTGAAAGACATTCTTCTGGTGTCATTTTTTGTTGATCAAATATAAATAATAAATAAAATATTCACTAAATTACGCATTCGTCTTATCAGTTAACTCACAATGTTCTGTTCGAAGAGAAAGGTTTATTCATTATCGAACGCTGAGTCAGACTAGGTTAGCCGTATTTCATCACAAAACTCTTTTACAAGTGATTTCTCCAGAACCAACCCACCCACCCAACTTCTTATTAATATACATGCATTGTTACGCCTGAAATATCTCAAATAACAAGTGTAACCCACGAAGAACTTCAAAATATGGCATACAGTATCAATTGGTTTGAAAAAACTACGTATACAGTGTTGTACAGTATTATTAGAAGAATTCACCTCGGCTTTTTTTTTGCACCGATATTTCAGCACGGTCAATATCGGGTGTAATAGGGAAATTCTCATGTTGTTGCGTCAACTTTGACGCCAGCTGTAGTCCAAACCACTTAATGGAAACAGTTCAAATTTCGTCCACATTATTTTCTATGTATATTTTGGCTATTGAGAAATTTAAAATATGTTATCTAAATTTTTCACAGAAATACGGATTTTTGAAATTGGTATGTCCAAAAATGACTTTTTTCACGTATGTTATGAAAACTTAAAATTTATTAACCTGATCAACATAAAATTTTGACCACACAAGGTCTATACATTGTTTATAGTGTTGTGTAAGTTTCAGCAAAAAATATTGATAATTGACAAAGTTACAGTAATTTGAACATGGCGCTTTTTGGAAGCAAAATTTTGCTCGGCTTTTTTTTTTGCTACTGAGTGTATGTATGGTAGCCACCATCCCCTCTAGCCCTTGGCTTGGATGCAGCTCCACTTAACAGCAAGATCAAATTGGGCCACCGACCTGAATTCGCACTATCGCTGTATGAAGGGCCAAAAACGGAGGGGTGGACCCGTAAGCAGAGACACTTACACGAAATCCATGGGAAATTAAGAATCTCCTTCCAGCGATATGATCCAACAAATCGAATAACACAATTCGCAATACTCATTAAGCTTTCTACAGGATGGCTTGTTAAGAAGGGCGCGTCACTCTTCCTGAAACTGTTGGAGTAGAACTCGCAGCACCACACTCGAATCGGTAGGATAAGAAATGATACTGTTTGTTCCCTCCTAGACTCAGGCAGTCAATCAAACCATCGTCCAGTTTCAGCTTGAATGATACCCTGGTGCTCCCTCCCAACCCAGTATTTATTATATTTATATAAATATAGATGTAATGTAATAATAATATGTTATATATGAATATATAGTAGAGCAAAAATTATATAAGGATATTTAGTTAAATTATGTAATAGTTGGAGTTCACGAGCCTATGATAACCATGTTAAACTAAATTAATTAACCTGCTGAAATAATAATATTAAGGCAGTAATAATAATATGCAGCTTCGTACCACTTTGTATCACTGATGGGTGACTGTATCTCTGGAATGTGAAGGTCATCTTGTTATTCATTGAGGTATAAATATCAATAAAGCATTCAATTGTATATAAAACCATAATATTATATTATTACGTATTTAATCATGACATATAGATATATGTCATATGACATATATAACCTTCTGGAATGAAGAGCATTTATTAATTTTGATTATTATTTGATATAATGTAATAAAATAATTATACCGGCCGGATCACCAAACTGAAGCAATTAAAATTTTATTAATTATTTTATTACTTCTTCCATAATATTATATTTATGATATGCAATTAATAATGATGAACAGCTGTGTTCCTCTGAACCGCTCAAATAGTAGTTGATGATCGTGTACTGAAATGTTAAGGTCATATTACGCCATTTAATGGAAAATATAATGAAGGAATTAAAGGTTGAGTGGTCGAGAGAGTCGTCAACATTTCTATTAATGAAAATATGCTAGAGCTTGTAAAAAACATGCATCATATAATAACACATACTAGTATCTACACATCTATATATACATCCATTGCTACTTTCGAGAAGGCCACTCCGACGGTGCTAGATACAGCTGAAAATTGATCCTCATTCTTACTGCTGCTTCTACCAGAAGATGATCATCCTATAACCGCAAGACCTCCTCTCCTAAACTGTATGGTACCTGAGAGAAATTTACCTTTCTGGCGTAATACATGTAATGAAATATACAGAATTAGGCTATGAATAAACAATGTCCTATAAGATAAAATATATAGTGAGGGTATAGAGCGATTCCACGAACTAGTGGGAAATTTTTCCAGTTTTTATTTTTTGTATTTTTCGATTTGCATAAAACCTTGCATACACGTTTTTGGGGAAGAAAAACGCCGTTTTGCATACTTGGTTCGCCATTTTGAATCTAGCCTTACTTATGAGAAGGGCCTATGAAAAATGCACATGATATCTTCAAAAAATTGTATCTCGGAAACGGTTTGTCCGATTGGTTTGGTGTCTTCGGCAAAATTTTAGATAATTGTTGGTGCTATATGGAAAAAATATGCACGGTAAAAAAAAGTTTGGTTTTTGTGTTTTGAACTAAAATATAGATTTTCCCTTAAAAGTGACCTGTCAATAATTTTTTAATTATTTTTATGTTATAGCTGACTGAAAATGCTATCTAGTGCACAGTGAGTTGTTCTGGAGAAAAATAGGTTACAATGAAAAAAAATTTTTTAAAAAATTACAATTTTCCAAAAAGCAATTAAGAAAAGTCAAAAGTGAAAGCACATCAAATTTGCAAGCAAAAAGTACTTCAGTAATAGTTTTCTAAGATGCACCGTTTAGAAGATATTACTGATTTAATATTGATTTTTTTGATAACTTAATAAGTTTTGGCCCTTTTCGGATGTATTCCATGTTTTTTCAGTTTTAAAAGTATTTTTTTCGGAAAGATTGGAAAATTTTGAGTTAAAATGACACTAACAGCTTAAAGATTCGAGTGAAATTCTCTGCCTTAAAAGTATTTTGAAAAACAAGTTACAAAATCCCACTATCAGGAACAATGATTTCTTCAAGTGATTTTTGGTGCGTTGTGCTGAAAACGTGCTAACAAGTATTAGATACAGGTAATTAGATACCAGTTAGCTGTACTACGTACAGTTGGTGATTGTAAAAATGGTCTTTGTTGGAACTAGTCCACCATGGCCATAACGAGGCTAGCTCCGTCGATGACCGTTTCTTAATAATAAACAAAAAGAACGCAGTCTTAGTCACCTTCCATCAAACTAGACGGCTGCCGACTGATACCTCAATCATTTTTTTTTTTTTAAATTCAAGTTTAATTTTATTTACATCTTAGTATAATGTTATAACATACCGTTTTCTTTTTTGTTAAGTGATTCTGCAGATAATGCGTTTCAAACTTTAGTTTTTCCTGTTCTTAAATTCTTATTTGTTTTTGGCTGTGTTTATCTTGCGATAGTGTTTTGGGTGCATGTGTTTTACATTTGATATCACTTAATCTAACTTATCATACTACTATTTACATTTTGAGGGTGGGGGCTAATTACAAGGGAAGTAAGGAGGGGGGGGGGGGTAATTATTTAGAAAAGGTTTCTAATTATCGGCCATTCTGAGCCTAGTGCTCTGTTGCGATAGTTTGTGGTGATTGCATCAATTTCAATGTCAAGCTTTTGCATGCCGGCAAGCCTGTGTACGTCGGTTGTTCTTGTGAATGGTGGAAGATTTAGTATCATTTTCAGAAATTTGTTTTGGATGACTTGCAGCTTATCTTGGTGACATTTGGCGCACTCTCGCCAAATTGGACAAGCATATGTGAGCATCGGCAGGACAATTTGCCTGTAGATGGCCATTTTGTTCGTTCCAGAAAGCTTTGATCGCCTGTTGATGAGCGGGTAGAGTAGCCTCAGCATGACGATGCTCTTCTGTACTCTCTCGGTGATGTGTGACCTGTAGAGAAGTTTGTCGTCTAGCGTTAAGCCAAGATAACGGGCCTCCCTGGCCCACTTTGCCTCGGTGTTTCCAATTTTTAATTTGGACTGTGGCTTTAATCGGGCCGTGTTGCGGTGCGGGAAAATGATGGCTTGTGTTTTGGCGGCGTTGACTTTGATCTTCCACGTCTGGAGGTATTCTGTATAAGCATTTAATCCGCATTGCAGCTTGTCGACTAGGGCTTTGATGATTCTTCCAATGTAATAGATTGCCGAGTCATCGGCAAACAGCGAGAGGGTACCTCCAGACGGGAGGGGGGGAATGTCCGACGTGTACAAGTTGTACAACAATGGTCCCAAAATACTGCCTTGAGGCACTCCGGCGGGGATCGGGTACTCGGTTGAGAGGTTGCCAGAGACGCAGACCTGCGATGTCCTACCATGCAAGTAGTTGGCGACGATCCGGACCAGATACGTTGGGAAATTCTGCTGCATCAGCTTATGCGTCAAACCATCGTGCCAGACGTTATCGAACGCTTTCTCTATATCGAGAAACGCCATGGCAACGGTCTTAGAGACCGCTTTAGACCGTTTTAGAGTATTTGTCACACGTTGGAGCTGATGGACCGTTGAGTGGCCACGTCGGAACCCAAACTGTGCATCTAGCAAGATGTTGGATGCTTCAGTGTGGGCGAGGAGTCTTCGTTGAATAACTTTCTCGAACAGCTTGCTGGTCGAGGAAAGCAAGCTTATCGGACGGTAGCTAGGCGGGTAGGTGGGATCCTTACCCGGTTTCAGAATGGGTACCACCTTAGAGACCTTCCAAAATGCCGGGAAGTAGCTGATTTCGAGACAACGGTTGAATAGATTCGTCAGGAGATGAAGCGCTTTGGGCCCTAAACTTTTCAGGGTGATATTAAAGATCCCGTCAAAGCCAGGGGCCTTCATATTTTTGGCCTGTTTAATAAGGCTGCTGAGCTCGTCTATCGATACTTTGTGGTCCGCCGGAAGATCGACTGGAAGTGTGGTGAGGTGATCAACGCTGGCCGCTACTGCTGTCTCCATTGGGCTGACCATATCCCTACCCAGGTTATGCGAAGCCAGGAATTGGCGGGATAGTGCGTTCGCCTTTTCGCTCGCCGTAATGTGAATTTTACCCAGTTCCCTGATTGGAGGCACCGGCTTAGGTTTTGTTTTGAGAACTTTGGCTAGTTGCCAGAAGGGTTTTGAGTAATTAGCGAGATTTTGCAGATCCCTGCTAAACTCCCTGTTTTTCAACTTGGCTACTCTGGTGGCAATGATATTGTTGAGTTGTTTAACCAGGTGCCTCCTAGCAGGGTTCTGGGTTCTCTGGAATTGTCGGCGCGCACAATTGCGAAGCGAGATGATTCGTTTTGTGGCAATGTCTAGTTTGATACACTTACCCACCACCATTGTTGACGGGATGAGCCGGGATACAGCCTCGTTGATGACACCAGTGAACTGCTGAAGTGCGTCGTCAATGGCCATAGGAGTGGCTAGGTCGAGGTTGTCGATAGTGCGATCTTCAATGAAACGTTGAATCTGGGGCCAGTTAGCTCTGTGGTAGTTTCGTCTACGAAACCGTGGGTTACTACGCAGTTCTAGGTTCACCTCGAAGATGACCGGGAGGTGGTCGGACGAGAGATCGTTGATTGCTTCCGGGATGGAGCAGCTATCGATGATGTTGGTCAGAGCTATGTCTGGTGTGGAGCCAACACCGGCCGGCGAGATAAATGTAGGAGCGTCTGGGTGGAGAACGACATAGTGTCCAGCCTGCAGGTCGTTGGCAAGTACTACCCCATTCCGGTTCCTTCTGGAGTCTCCCCAGAGCGGGTGTCGGGCGTTCAGATCACCAGCGATGATGAACTTTCCGTTACGTCTGGTAAGCTTTTTGGATGTCATTTTTCATCCGAATGGAAGAGCCGTCCGATATTTTGCTTTGGGATGGACAGTACATGGCGACGATTTCGATAGGACCAGCAGATGTAGACAGTTCGATTCCTACTGCCTCGATGAAGGACAATCGGTAATCGGGGAGGGGGCGGAATACCAGTCCCTTTCGAATGGCGATGGCGACACCACCACCACGTTGATTCCCAGCTCGATCCAGGCGGAAGATGGTATGCTCGGGAAGGCTCAAGTTGTTGGTAGGCTTCAGGTGCGTTTCCGTTAGGATAGCGATGTCAGTTCGGCGTGATTTTAGAAACTCAGAAAGTTCTAGTGTTTTGGCCGCCAGGGAGCGGGCGTTCCAATTAAGGATTCTGGCGATGAATGCTGCTGGTCATGAACAGATGCATCATCTGCATCATCATCTTTTGCATATCGGCGACTAGCGAGGCCAGATGCGCGATCATGTTTGCAGTTGATTCCGACTGGGGTGCCGGCTCCGATTGAGTCCATTGGGTGTTGGGGTCCTGTATCGGACGGTGCCAGTTGAAACCTGGGGGGACACCAGATGCGTTATTTCCGACGGGAATTGTTCGCTGTTGGGGCGGAGTAGCAGATGTCGGTGCCGTTGTGCGGGGCAACGTGGGGAAGGAGTCGAGGTCGAACATGGGCTCCTTCTGCTTTCTTGCCGTTCTGTGGGGCTGGTTTCTAGCGGATGCTTGGGACCGAATTTTCAGGTATTCCTCCCTTTTCGGACACAGCTTGCTGGTTGACATGTGCTCACCGGCACAGTTTGAACACCTGAACTGGCAGGCTCCTTCCTGTTGGCAGTCACTGGTGTGATGCTCTTGGGCGCAGTAGTTACACTTCGGCTTCATGTTGCAGTTCCTAGTGCCATGTCCAAAAATGAGGCACCGCATGCACTGCGTTAGTTCGCGGTTAGGACCCTTGTATGCTTCCCATTTTACGATGACTTGTCTTATGGAGCGAATGACGTTTAGGCTACCGAGCGTAGCACTGCCCCTGGCAAAATGCACCAGGTACAGTGAATCCCGGTATTTGGTCGATCGGTTCCGCCTGTTGATGGGATAAACCGCCAGAGGTTGCAGGTTGTAGGAGTGACGCAGTTCCTCCACTATTTCGCCGGTTTCCATCTCCGGCAGGCCACGAATGACGACCTTGAATGGCTTCTCCGAAGCCACGTCGTAGGTGAAAAACTCTTTACCTGCCTTGCTCAGGTATGTTTTCGCTCTGTTGTACTCCGTCTCGCAGGAGAAGACTAGCTTCGTGCCCATGCTAGAAAGTTGGAAGCTGGCATTCACATTGATAGCCTGCATGACCTTACGCAGACTGCTTAGAGACTCCGATTTCACCACGAGAGGGGGGAGCCTGACCTTTTTCGATGCCAGACCAGATGTGCCACTGCTGCTTGGCATGCTGCGAGGTAATTGCTGCTTCGGTGTAGCCGTTGTGTGGACGGAAGACTGGATACCTCAATCAACAACCGCCGCACTCTTTATTCATTCCAGGTATATACAATTTACAATCTTCTTCAATAACAATATACCTATGCCAGCAAATCTACCTCGCTCCAACTCTCCAAACTCGTACCTGAAGGTTCGACGATACCTGAGCGGTCAACTCCACCTATCTTCCAACAGTCTTTACCCAGTATTCTATGATTTCTACCCGTGAGCTGTATAATAATGTCTGACTCGGTTCTGAATTAATCCAGTATCTACCAAACAGTGAATGCAGAAAGGTTGCTAGTAGCATAGTGATTATAGTAATTTCAGCTCATAATCCTGTGTTTTTGAACGAGATCTAGTGTTGTTTGATAACATAATAATTGTAAAGGAAAGTGTACACGTTTTGGTGCAAAGGTAGGTTTTAAATACACATTTTAATAATATGTTTTGTGATATTTTCGTACAAAACTAACAATTGGAAAATATTGTCTATGTTACAGATTACAAAATGAATAAAATAAAATGTATTCGCCCATTCAAAGACATTCAGTGTTCGAAAGAGCTGCGATATCTCACGGATGGTATCATCCAAAAACTAAAATCAATTGGATTTTCCAAGGTATCCACACTCAACACCAAGGATTTTCGTATTTGTTCGTCTTGCCGTCTACATATTGATTCAAGAGCTCACCTCACCCAAAACGAAGAACAAAGCGTAGCCGGTGGCTCAAGGATGCCAACTGTTCAGACCATACCTGATGTACCTGATTCGCAAAGCTATGAAAGTTTGGTCACGATACCATCAGCGTCAACGCTAAGCACAATTCAATCAAATGAAGACTTCACGATGCCTGTAGACGTCGAAATATTCAACCGAGGAATAGCAGCTATTCGTGTTTCGCCTATAGATTTAGGTATGGTTAAAAATGTTCACTATCCTGAAAAAAAGTGCGCTGAAATCGTCGAAGGTGTACGAAGAAATCTTTTTAAATTAGACGCTAAAACAAAAAAAGCAAACGAGTTTGATGAAGTCATAGAAAATATGAAAATTAAATTTTTAAATTCAGCCACAAGGCAAGAAAAACTATCAATTTTATCATTGTTACCAAAATCATGGTCAGTACAAAAAAATGTAGACGAATTTAAAACCAGTAGAAATATGGCATCGGATGCAAGAAAGGAAAGAGATAATGTATTGGAAAGAGATAATGTATTGATTCCGCATGATTTTGTAAAAACCGAACAATCGAATTTTTTGAAAACTACAAAACAAAACTTGCAAGATGGTAAATTTTTGGCTATTTGTGACTTTTCTGAAAATTACAGCTTCATTTTGCAGGATGAAGTTCAATCACACCATTGGAACGTGCAACAGGCCACAATCCATCCTTTCGTAATATATTATACTGAAAATATGCAAATTAAACATTTTAGCTTCATTATAATTTCTGAAGAACTAAGACATGATTCAGTCGCTGTTAATTTGTTTATTGATAAAATGATAAACTTTTTACAAATTGATCAAAATAAAAACATAAAAAAAATTATTTTATGTCAGATGGTGCTGCTTCACAGTATAAAAACCGAAAAAACTTTTCTAGCCTTTGTAAATTTAAGTCAAAGTATGGTATTGACGCTGAATGGCATTTCTTCGCAACATCGCACGGAAAAGGTCCATGCGATGCTATTGAGAAGTACGATAAAACGCATGGCTACCAGAGCAAGTTTAGCCAAAGAACGCGAACACTCGATAAAGACTGCAAGAGAGTTGTTTAATTGGGCAAACAAACGAAAAGAAGAAGAACTTACAAAGTTGTCATTTTGTTATTCTACTACAGAAGAATACGAAAATATGTCTTTTGCAGCTAAATAATCAATATAATAATGCAAAAACAATTCAAGGAACTCAAAAATTCCACTCATTTCTTCCTCTATCAGAAAATACAATAAAGGCAAAGCTTTATTCAAACTGTCCTGACAATGATGCCAAAATATTCGATATTGTTAAGAAAGTTGTGTAAACAATAATTTTATAAAAATACAGGAATAAAAATAAACTGATGATATCCAACATATAATGTTATTTTTTATTGCGCACAATCACCATCCCTGAAAAATAAGCTTAATTCGCTCTTTTGAATCTTGCTAATTGAGGAGCTTGCATTTGCAGTTCTCAAAAAGGTGTATCTCGAAATCGAGTTGTCTCATCGGTTTGATGTCTGGGGCAATGTTCGGCAATAGAGAGAAAATATGCACAGTATAAACACATCCAGTTTAAATGGATTAAACTGTTAGGCGATATGCAAGAGTTGAATGCACATTTTCAACACAATACACCAAAAATAACTGGAAGAAATCATTGTTCCTGATAGTGGGATTTTGTAACTTGTTTTTAAAAATACTTTTAAGGCAGAGAATTTCACTCGAATCTTTAAGCTGTCAGTGTCATTTTAACTCAAAATTTTTCAATCTCTCCGAAAAAAATACTTTTGAAACTGAAAAAATACGGAATACATCCGAAAAAGGCCAAAACTTATTAAGTTATCAAAAAATCAATATTGAATCAGTAATATCTTCTAAACGGTGCATCTTAGAAAAATGTTACCGAAGTACTTTTTGCTTGCAAATTTGATGTGCTTTCATAAAATTAGGGTGACAAACTTTTTTGACTTTTCTTAATAGCTTTTTTGAAAATTGTAATTTATAATTTTTTTTTTTCATTGTAACCTATTTTTCTCCAGAACAACTCACTGTGCACTAGATAGCATTTTCAGTCAGCTATAACATAAGAATAAATTATTGACAGGGAACTTTTAGGGGAAAATCTATATTTTAGTTCAAAACACAAAAACCAAACTTTTTTTCTACCGTGCATATTTTTTCCATATAGCAACAACAATTGTCTAAAATTTCGCCTAAGACACCAAACCAATCGGACAAACCGTTTCCGAGATACAATTTTTTGAAGATATCATGTGCATTTTTCATAGGCCCTTCTCATAAGTAAGGCTAGATTCAAAATGGTGAACCAAGTATGCAAAACGGCGTTTTTCTTCCCCAAAAACGTGTATGCAAGGTTTCATGCAAATAAAAATATATGAAAATTACTCGTTGCTGAAATGATATGGAACCGCTCTATATTGTAATATGAATTGAAAATTACATGTGTGCCGACTGCTGTTTTGTTGCAATTGTAGACAAACTTGCGCATCCATTATGAACCAGAAAATTTAGGCAATGTATGACCGCCATGAAAAAAAAAAGAATTTTAAATTTTAAATTATTTTGTAATACCTGACGACCTGGAAGACCTGAAAGATATGAGAATGGATAATTATGACATGATTTACCGGTCGCACCCCCTCACTTCGCTATTGTCACATTGACAACATTGCCCAGGCTACGCCAACCAGCGTCTCTATGTTTCAGCTGGCAGTCTTTTGTGATCATATGACTCGTGGAGGCGTGAGGTAGGAACTTGTGAGGACCAGAGGTCGGTCGCACCCTCCTGCCAAGTTGTCAACTCACCATTTGAAGCCCAGAGTGTTTATTATGTAAGGTGCACACAAAAAAATAATGAATTATTACAAGCGCGCAAAATTAAAATTGTTTGCAATTTTTCATGCGCCTTACAACTATGTTGGCAATTTTTCGTACAACAGATTAGATTCAGGCGTTATTTGGCATAAATTTCCATGAAATATCATTAACTTACTGCCAAATCTAGCATTTCCTTAATGTGCATTAAATAACGCAAAAAATTTAATGTTTCTTTTTTTTCTGTGCAGTCATTTGATGTTGTCAGATTAGGCAAATCGTGTCACAATGGTGGTACTTAAGTCTTTCCTTGCTGAATTATGTTCTAGAGAGCTGCATTTTCTGGCAGAACTGTTGCATATGTCAAAGATCAGAAATTGACCTCTTTCGGCAAATCTATCACTCATTCTTTACATTTTTCCATGAATGACAATTAATTTTTTATAACGTTAGCGTTTATAACTTTTGTTTTCTATGCACTCCATTTTAAGTTCAAAATTTTCAGTATACAGTAGGCAAATTTAGACAATGTGTGACAGCCATGAGAATAAAAAAATAATTTTAAATTTCAAATTATTTTAGAATACCTGATGACCTGGAAGACCTGAATGATATGAGAATGGAAAATTATGATATGATTTAACGGTCGCACCCCCTCACTTCGCTATTGTCGGAATGACAACATTGCCCAGGCTACGCCAACCAGCGTCTCCATGTCTCCTGGCAGTTTTTTGTGATCATATGACTCGTAGAGGCGTGAGGTAGGAACTTGTGAGGACCAGAGGTCGGTCGCACCCTCCTTAGAAGTTGTCAACTCACCATTTGAAGCCCTCCTTGTGAAGATTTATGTAAAGAGAATTAATAACACTAACCATTGTTTCTTAGTCCTCCCTTAGCTCAGACGGTAAAGGCGCAGCTACAAAGCAATACCATGCTGGAGGTGGCTGGGTTCGATTCCTGGTGTGGTCTTGGGATTTTTCGTTAAGGAAAATTTCTCGACTCCCTGGGCATAGGGTATGATTGTACTTGCCACACAATCATACTAATGCAAAAATGGTACCTGGCATCGAAAGCTGTTAGTTAATACAGGGTACGGCAGAAAATAATGCGAAAATGATCAAACTTGAGTATTGGGTTAATTCATGAAGCTAGTGACTAATTTCTGTCGAAAGTGAATTTTTTTTATGTTTACATTCAAGTGCTGCATCCAAATATTCTATTTGATTTATTGCAAATTCGTCAAAATGTTCGCGAGAGAAGTGATCACCAGTTTGTTGGTCGCCCAGAAGAAGCCGAAAGAGATTCCCAAGGTGGTAGGGTGCCATTTGGCAACAGTTTACCGCATAAACAAGTCCCTGCAGGATGGTCCTAAGCAGCGGAAGCCGGGAAGCGGACGTCCGCGCTTTGCACGCACGCCGAACGTGATCAAATCGGTCCGTGCAAAAATTGCTCGCTACCCGGTGCGTTCCATAAGAAAACTTGCAAAGGAAGCCAATATTTCCAAGAAATCCATGTGGAGAATCATCAAAGAAGACCTGTATGCATCTTCCAGAGCCAGAGTGAAACGTCACTTGATTACGGAGGACCAAAACGTTGTCCTACAGCAGGATGGAGCGCCGTGTCACACGTCCAATCAAACCCAACAATGGTTGAACGATAAAATGAAGTTTTGGCCGAAGGATTTGTGGTCCCCTAGCAGTCCAGATCTTAATCCGTTGGATTATTCGATTTGGGCATATGTTGAAACACGAGCCTGCAAAACATCACACCCTAGTGTGAAAACCCTGAAGTCAACCATAACACGCACATGGCAGTCAATGTCGGAGGACTACGTCCGAATGGCACGCTCTGGCTTCCAGCGTCGGCTCGAGGATGGTATTAATAAAAATAGAGGACACATTGAATAAATTAAATTAAATGGACTCAATAAAGATAACTGCACTCGAAAATGTTGATATTAGTGCTTGGATTAGTTAAAAATGGGATACGAAAGAAATAGAACAAATTTTCGCACGATTTTCTGCTGCACCCTGTACATCTCTTCTGGGCAATGTAATGCAAAAGTTGCAGGTCGAGTTCTCCGTGTATGTGCAACACAGGCCACTAGGAGATAATGAAAGAAGTCCGTGATGAATGCTGAAAGCTGCAGCTGTTGGAGGATAATTTAAAAGTGCAATTCATTTCTGTCCGTTCGAATTACGGTGGATGGATTGTGAGGAATGGGCCAAGACTTTGGACTCAACCTTTAACGAGCGGTTAAAAGTTGACTGGAACTGAAAACTATAACAGAAGAAATGGAAAAGTTTTCCGCCTTTAAGTACTAATTAGCTCGAAGCGCTCATTATTTTCCTGCTTAAGATTATCTCACTAACGAACCAAAAGCTCTGGAAAACTCTTTTGTTCATATTCAACTAAACTTTATTAACCTGTATCCATACATCATAAGTAATTTATGGAAATGTGTGGACCTCTGCAATTTTCCAATATATTCGGAAATACCAATCGGATTTATAAAATGAATTCCCGCTGCCGACCACGAATCTCTAATTACATCTACGGTTCGTCAGAACCGCCAATGCAGGAATATTTGATTGCAATTAAATTTTATCAGGAATGCCCCCGAGCTCAACAGCGATTCTGTCGAGAGCCTGTCAGTGCTAGAGGTTCACTTCTGCAATTGTTCGGCTGCCGGTGATGGCTGATGTGTCTCATGTGCAATTGATTTTCGATCGAGTACATTGTCAAACTGAACTGCCCTCAGTGCTGGGTAACCTAAAAGGGAATATTCTTGCAGGTAAGTTCAATTGAGACTTTCTTTCGACTAACGCCGACTTGGAAAATCCACTCACCTGAGCAGGAAATTTGTCTGGGAACTGGTGCCAGTAGTGTCACATATTCTATTTGCTTATGTTGACTGCTAGGCTACCACTGAGATTCATACATATATGTGCATGTTTTCGACTCTGGTGGGAACACTCCGAAGCTTATACAGCTGATTCTACGAGCGGCAGTTGGGATCAGTGTGTGTGTGACTGTCAATTACTTGGTTGTGAAAATAATTAAATTTTAGTTCGTTCCCGAGAGCCAGCAGCTGGGTTGACTGTATCCGGTGCATCTGTGGTTGGTTGGCTGGTCGACTGGGAGCAATAATGGTAGGGTTTAAAATATGCACGTGACGCTTTGGTGACAGGAAAACTGTCCTGACAGGTAGGTAGACTAGTTAAGGGTGCCAAGATTAGGTGAAAGTAATTAAGGCGAAGGAAGATGAGGGCAAGGGAGTACCTCTTATAATTTATTGATGACATTTTTTATCAACAGCATATCGAAAATAAAAGAAGTTGGTGATTTTTGTAAAACTTTGTTTATTTGGCTTTAAACAAGTGCGTAATTTGCCCTGCTTCACTCTACCTGTGTACGAGTGGGGGAATCAAATCATGAAATGAGTATGAGGAATCGATTGCTCCTATCTCGGCTTCGGTGACAGAGAGGACTTGTGCCCCAAGGTGGAGGGTGTCAGAAAATAATTAGCGTAAATAATTGATTGATGTTGAACTAGCTGACTGGAAGCCGCTTGTGTACCACTGACGCCCTATACGAGTGGAGGTTTTATAGATAGCTACGTTCCCATCAAACGAACTATTGTGCGATATGTGTGTGTGCGAGTGTGAGTGGTGCATGAATTTATGATAATTTCATAATTAATAGCTGACCGATGTGGAGAGCGCATGTTTGATCTGTCGATTAATAATGAATATTTATGATGGTCAAGATTTATGCTCGTTAGGAATTGTTGTCCTAACATCTCGCTATCTAGGAACCTTGGTGTGATTAGATCTCAATTGAACTGGGCCCCTTCTGGCCGGGATGAAGTTGTGAATGGAGATCATGAAATTGATTGAATGGCAGGAATTTGTTCTAATCCTTGTTTTTCATTACACAGGAGATGGAATAATTTATTTACACTATGACGAATTTTTGGTTTGTTGATTGTTGATTGTGAATGACTGTAAATAAAAAATAATTATAATTATGAATAATTATTAGAGCAAAATATAAGTTTTTCAAATAAAATCCTCCAAGTTATCATGCCCGTCAAGTAATCATGACGTTCACTGGTAATACAATCTGGCTTAATTTTTGCCAAAAAGAAAAGTCGACCACAACAATAAATCATATCAGTTGGGCTGAAAAGTCCTGGGCTTCATATATTATAGATGGCGCTTGTTTTTAAATTCACCCCATTTTCAGTAAGAACTAACCTTAGAAAAACAGAAATATACGACAGTCAAAATTTCATAACACATTTTTCATTAGTTTATGAGTTTAGTTTTTTTCTGCAGAGGCCTAAAAACACAACGTTTTGTACAATTAGCAGTAAGGGCTTCACAATATCCAAAGGTTTCCAGGCTTTTGACGAGCACGCGAATACTGCGAGGCATTTGAAAGGATCGTGGTCACGAATCAAAATCGAAAGGCGCAATCCTCATTCGGTGTTCCGATTTCTCAAGTATAGCTCTTAAGAACACGAGATGCAGCAACTAAGGCTAAATTGATTTGGTTAATGCAATTTCTTGCATCTGATTTTCCGGCTGCATCCTTTGATGGAATTCTGGACTCCCAGGTTCCTTAGCTCAGTGCAAATGGAAACATTGAGGACAATTGGACTCAGTTTTTTAGCATAAAGGCTACTAGAAGTGAAACTAAATATTCATTAGTGTCAGTCGTTGGCAGCATTGACGGCATCCCATGGAAATGCTAATGTCGAGCGAGGATTTTTTATTCTGGCAAGGATCCTCATCGACGATTGATTATCAACGAGTGAGAGAACATTAAATTCGTTGATGGTGATCAAAACCACTTTGAATTCGTGTGGCAAGAAACCGCATCTAGTTCTCGTCCCAAACTGCTCATGATGACTAACAAAGCATATGTTAACTTCAAGCATAAATGCTCAAAAACGGAAAAAGGAAGAAGAAAGTGAAGACAAATGAAGGGAGCTAGCAAGGATGGAAGAAGCCGAGCAAAATAAGCAAGAAGGAATTGATAAGGAAAAGAGGGGGGAAAAGATTGAAAGACTAAAAGACATGCAACGAACAATTCAACTAAAATTGATTATTTTACCTAGTATTTGCTACTTAAACCTAGTTAATTGGAAATATCCTAGATGCTAAAAGTTAGTAGTGTTAGTAAATAAATATATCACAGTAAAAAGTTGATTAGTAGGCGATAAAACAATTGAAATTAGTACCCCAACAAACATCGGTGTTGAATTAAAGCTTGTTCAAACAAATTTGGAGAAACTATTCAGCTATTCTAGAAGAAACACCTGAATAGCTTCTCCAAATTTGCTTGAACAAGCTCTACTTCAACACCGATGTTTGTTGGGACGGACACATAGTAGCTGCTGTCTTAGAAACTAAATTGGGCATACAAATCAAACTATAACGAAGATAAAACATTAAATGCAGCCACTCCAACAACGATTTATGAGCTAAACGAAGAACATATAGGAACGAGACACTAAACGTAAGTCTTCAAAATGCCATTATACATAAGAATTTATCTATCAGTTAAAAACATGAAAATCACACAAAACGACAAACAACTATGTACAACACAAGACACATAAATCACATTATGCTTATTTATTCAATAGGGATTTTTTAACGTCGTCATCGTTGATCCAAATATAGATAGAGTATTCTGTTTTAACTCAAATGTTCGACTTTTTATGAACTTTAGAAAGAAAATACAAAAAAAAATAATGATCTCGATTTCGAAGAAATTGGTGGACTTTTCCCAGAATACGTTTCATCAGCCTGCGCACATTATTCGCATCCATTGTTTTGGCAATCTTATTCAACTTAGTTCTCAATTCATTGATGCTACACTGCCTGCTACAGTACAGTGCTACACTTGACGACACTGCCATTCACCTTCAGCTTCCTCTTCATAAAAGCCCAAAATCGCTCTATCAGTCTGAGCTGGGGACAGTTTGGTGGGTTGAGTTCTTTCGGTATAAACTGATTTTTTTTTGTTTCATACCACTGTAGCACTGTTTTACTGTAACGACAGCTTTCAAGATCTGACCAAAACATGACAGGTTCACTGTAGAAGTCTTGTCCCGATAGCTGTTTGACATCGGTCTCTACATAGGTTTAATCATCCATGAGGAGACAGCCATTGAATTTTGTCAACACCTGATCATACAGTTTCCTGGCACAGATTCTAGACATATTGTTCTGCTTTTGATACCAATTTGGTTGTCTACAGACACGATATGGCTTGAAGCCTTCCTGGAGAGCAATCCGTTGGACGGTACTGCGTGCGGCGCGGAACCTTTTGGCCAAATCGCGGTCTGAGATGTCGGGTTTGCCTTAATGTTCTTGATGACTTTGTTCCGCAGTTGACGGTTGACAATACCCGCCCGACACTTTTCCGCTCGATATAGTTTGTCTGTACTTGTTCAAAGACATGCACACGGTATTTTGGGTAAAACCCATCACTTTAGAAAGTTTTGGCCCAGACCACGAAGGATTTTCAAAATAACTGCGCAGCATTATTGTTCTTCTTTCTCCTTCCATTTTGTATTTTTCTGAAACACGTTCGAACTGCACCGCAAAAAAAAAGACTTCTGCTGTTGTTATTATTATAGAAAACAGACAGCCATGAACTTATAGAAACTGCGTTGAGTGAAAGCTAATCTCGCTATGTTTTTTGTTAACCCAGGGCGACAGAATTGGTATGAGCCTGAGTGTCCACCTGCCGTTTTCCGGCGCGTTCCACTCCATCACTGCCACTTCGTCATTGACACCGCACGCACGATCTTCCTAACTCCTCTGATCTCCTCCCGTCTGTAATGCCGATAGGGATCATTCCGGCGATGACGAATACTGCAAAATAGCCTTGTAAGCGCTCACGACACACATAGCCATGATAAGATGCGTCAAGTTCACCTTCTCTTTTTTTTACAGGAAGGAAAATCTGCTACCAGACACCTTCAGAAGTCAGAGTAGGGAGTTGAGGGTACCAATACATCGACCCACTGTACCCCCCCTCCGTGGCTTTAGCCTTGGTCCCCCTCTCCGGAACCACGATTTGGTATCACTTCGGGGAGGAGGCTATTGTGCTCTAAGCACTCACTTATGTCTAACTACCCAGAACTATAGTTGATGGCGGGTTTCTCTGCCAGCCGCTGGTCATTTCATCATCTGACTTGGAGCTCTAGGACAATCTGGGAATTTACCGCGCCGTATTTACCGCGTCCCAGATGTCTCGGTCTTGACACATTCTCTGGACACTGTAGTCCGGAGTCGTGTCACCCCGATCGGCCCATCCAGATTTATCCAGGATTAGTTAGTGAGTCCACTGGCTTTTGGTAGTGTTATTCCATTTCCTCTGCCACTTGACCATTGACGTGGTTCTAGTGGTTTTTTCGGATACCTCATGAGCCGCGTTATTCGAAGCACTGTACATCCTCTTTTATAATTACGTCGATGGGCATCATCCCCGCTTAAACTCAGACCGCATCGCGTTTTACTGTACGCTGACCACATTAACCTGTGTGTACTTTCGATCTTGTCAAGGTAGCTCTTGCTGGATCCCGAAAGGTTCAGGGTGGTCATGCAAAGGTGTCTGAACGAAGGCGTCTTCCCGGACGCCTGGAAAATTCAGATCTTTGTGTTGATACCAAAGACAGGCAAGCCACTAGGGGATCCATTGGCATATATTGTTAATATGTCTGTTAAATACAGCGGGTAAGGTGCTCGAGAGGGTAATTCTCAACAGACTGATAACATACACGGAGGATAAAGGCGGTCTGTCTAATAACCAGTTTGGCTCCTGTGAAGGGAAGTCAACGGTGGATGCCATCCTGTCCGTCTGAAGACGGCTAAGGTGGCAATCCAGCGCAAGAGGCGAGGAGTACGATACTGTGCAGTGGTCACCCTTTACGTGAGAAATGGGTTCATTAGTGCCAGTTGGGTGGCTGTCACCGACTCGCTCCAATGCCTTCAGGTTCCTGGGTACCTGTACAAGATTTTCGGAAGTTACTTCCAGAATCACGTACTGGTACACAACACAGAGGTAGGCCAGAAACGTGTCCAGATCACCGCAGGCATCCCAAAAGGTTCAATCCTGTTGGTTCCTCCAGTGTATCCAATGAAGATAGTCGGGTTCGTGGACGAAATCACCCTGTAGATATGTGGTGGCTCCATCGAAGAGGTCGAGTTAATGGCCTCGCACTCCATTGGCATTGTGGAGAGATGGATGAGTTCCAGGTAACTGGAGCTAGCCCACCATAAGGCTGAGGTCACGGTGGTGAATAATCGAAAATCGGAGCAACATACGATTATCAGTGCAGGTTACTGCACAATTGAATCGAAAAGGTCTTTGAGGTATCTTGGGGTCATGGCCGAGGATAAGCTGTCTTTCATCAGTCACGTCGATTACGCCTGCAGGAATTCCTTTACAGCTATATCGGCATTATCCCGCATGATGTCGAATTGCTCGGTGGTGAAAGGGAGTAAGCGTAAACACCGGGCCAGTGTCGCACTGGCCAAACTTAGGTACGGCAGGCCGGCATGGATAACCACCTTGAGTACCAAGAGCGACACTAGTAAGCTTGAGAGTACGCACAGGCTTAAGAGTGGTTAGTGCATACCGAACGGTATCACGCGACGCAACCTACTTCCTAGCGGGGATGATGCCAATAGGCATTGTCACAAAGAGGACGTAGAGTGCTTCAAACAACGTGGAACAAGAGGTATTCGGAGATCACTGGAGCCACATCCATGGTTAGTGGCAAAGGAATTGAACAACTCCATCAAAGGTCGGCGGACCCATCGACTAATCCCGGAAGTAATCAGGTGGGTTGGTAGGCTACACGGTAAAGTGAACTTCTACTTAACGCAGATATAGCTAAACGAACTACAACGGAGGAAGCCCCATACGGTGCGAGATCTAGCAGAAAGTCGTAAGCGCTTTGATGTGATAGTGCAGTTGACCACAGTAATCTCCGTTTTCCTAGAGCACACCCGTCCCTCGATTATTTCGATGGAATATGTGACCGCTAACTTCTCCTCTTCTATGGACTCTCGAAAGATTTCTAGGGTGATGTCGTCCACGAAGCTGTTCAACAGGTAAACCGTGGACCAACAGGTAGCCGTGGACAGGTAAACCGTTCAACCTCAGTACTTTGTCAATCGATACGGCTCTGAAACAATTTCAATGTAGCTCTCTGGTTCTTTCGTCGACCTACACAACAGTTGCTGTGCAACGACGTTGTGAATGAGGTTCATTTGAACAATCTCTATTACTGCTGGGAATTTGTATTCTCCCTTCACGTGGTCGTTCTCGTCTTCCACTTTACTAACCATCCACCTCGGTTGCCACCTGTCAATGCCCCCGCAGTTCGATGTCCAAAGCCTATGCACATAAAGCATCTCTCCATTTGCTTGGTATACCGAGGAACAGCTTTCAGGGAAAAAATCTACCACTCAATGTTCACCTTAACCGTCTCGAGAAATTGTTTGCTGCCACTGTTGAGAGCCATATCAACGCCACCTGCATGCCACCGTTTGCGTTTTGCAAACGCCTTGCCATCGATTTCTCATCACAATGCTCCATCAGCTCCATCTACGTTTCACCTAATCTGCTATTGTGATCATGTACAGATCTTGTAGTAAGTTCATCACTATGCCCTGGCATAAAGCCCAGAACGTCTTAAAGGCTGAGCTCTTAGCTCATCTTTCTTCAGTTCGAAAAACATGTCACCTTTCTGGGTGCACCTAATTGTCACCACACTGTCACATCACACTTTGCGGAGGAGATCAGCGTACGACGTTCTCTTCTGGTTCCCTACCTCTTCTGGTGGTTGGGTTCCTTCTTGTTCTTGCATCTTCTTCTTCCTTTTTCCGCCTTCTTCTGCGTTTCAATGTGGACGGTCCGCCATTCACTGTTTTCATTCGTCGTTATTGTCTCTTCTACTTCTTCTATTTCTAGCGTTTCCCATATTCCGTTCAACCGAATGAAGACTAAGAGGTTGCTTTTTATGTGTTGTGCTTCAGCTGCTGTCTTCTCTGCTGTCCTAAACGTACAAAAGTTCACAAATTTATTCTATTTGGTCTACGGAGAGGGAAATGATAATTAGTTTAACGATCGTTGATAGAGACCCTGTTTTTTAATACATCAACGAAGGATTACCTAGAGAAGGATAGTTTTTCATTACTGAGACATAGTATTTAGATCATTGATTCACTGCGGTAAGTGGTGCGATAGATGGAAGCGCAACAGACTGCTGTTTATTTTAAATCTGCCACGTCTAGCCTCAAGATAGACCTTTTATGCTACCTTAGCTTATATTGACTGACTGCACGTATCAATGGGGATTGATCAGGATCAGTAATATTGCACAATGAATCAACTAAATGGAGCTGGGAGTAACCGGCCATTCTCACTTTACACGTTTCAGTGATTCAACTAGAAATCGTATAACAGAGTTTTTATAGTTCCGTATATTCGTACATCTTCAGTCAAAATTGCATATAGTTGCGCCCATCATTGTATTTTGTTTCATTTAAATTGTAACGAGTGCAAATTTTCGACTTTTATACAATATCTAATCCATAATGCGTCACAAACTGTATCGGGTTTATATTAGATTTTTCATATCGAATTTGTTATTACAGATTCAATCGCAGTACGAAGTCAAATCAACTCGTTCAAGAAACCAATGGAATTTGCACGTATATGGGCGATAACAAAATAGTGCGCAATAAAGCATCGACACAACCGTTCACAGCCGATGCTCGAAGCAAACTCGCTTTTCGTAGAAATTCTATTGTTACAACCGTACTCCACCAGTAGTGAGGTGTGCTGCAACTAACACCCAAGAAAAACAAAATCATCATAACTAGTTGCAGCAACTTGATTGTGACCTTATTCAGTCACATTGAAGGGTACCCGCTTCAGCCAAGTAGAAGCTTTTGAAGAAACATCCACGCTAGTCCATACAACACAACAATTTAAGGACCTGGTAGAAATAAAAGTTCTAAGATGCATTTCGTGCCTTCTGGCAACTTTGATGTCCAAGCTCATCGGTTCAGCACTAACCCGCGGAGACTTGGTCCTATTTCCAATGGATTATTATAGTTTGGAATAACTCAATGCAGACGTCTTCCACATTTGGCAGATCGACAGGAACACATCATCCAAAGATACAGTAGACACTGCATCCGTTATACTGACGGCTCAGTCTGGCATGATAAAGTAGGAATCGGCATCTCTGGGCTTCGACTCTGCTACTATTATCGCCTTCCTTCACAGTGCTCTATATTCTCTGTCGAAGCAGTTGCCGTTCTAATTGCCTGGTCTCTTCCTTCAACCACTGGAGTCAACCGCCGGTAATCTTCACTGACTATGCTAGTGTGGTTGCGGCCCTCAGCTCAGAAACTCCATCGCATCCATGGATCCAGGCGACTCTTCGACTAACCCCTCTCGGAACGACCATCGCATGGATCCCCGGCCACTGTGGGATCCCAGGAAACATTGAAGGCTGGTGGTAGACAAGTTAGCCTCTTAAACACGCTTAGTACCCGGATGTGATTTTATAAAATATACCAATAACATCCTCTGGGAGGCCTGGGGTGGACGGCATCTAGGGAACCATTCATCCGCAAAATCAAAGGTGTTACGCATCGGTGGGAGGATCCCCGTGACCATAGATCGCAAACGGATCGCACAATCTTAGACGAATTGGCCATTTTCATAAATACTGTCCCGTGTATCATACGCATCACAGGGTAGAACATTTTACCTGCCACTGTCCGCAATTCGAGGGTTCACGCAAGCTCTACGATATTGGTTGCAGCATCAGAGATGCATTGCGTGACGATTTTTCTTCCATAGCAGCCCTGATTTGCTTTCTAAAAGACGCTCAACTTTATGACAGGATATAACGTTCCTAGAACCGGACACCCAATGTTCTCTGGCATGAGAATAATTAGATATTCCCACCCAACCATGCTAAATCATCAGTTTTTTGGCAAATTTGTCCATAAAAGTGATCTTAAACTTCGCAGGAACATCTCCTCCATTTATACCACAGAAAGTGCCGCTGTACCACTTTCCGTGCGGCTGCAACACAATAAGTGATTCCGGATAGAACTGGACAGAACTTAATACACCAACACGGTCCTACGTTAACATCGTGGTTATATCCCTGATATAACCCACCTCTAATTTGTGTGTGCAGAAGATGGGTTAAGAATTTCATTAAAACTGCTCACAACGCACAGTGGCACAATTCTGAAAAAAGACGGTCAAAAACATTTTCACCCTTTTGTCATCATTTTATCGAGTAGGTGTCTTCAGAAGAGTTGCTCGAAATGTAATTCCGCATCTTTTGAAAAAAAAACACGCCTAACCTTTCATAAGGGCATAACTACACTTTCAAATTCCAACTTTTTCCAGCTACGAGATAACGGGTTATTGTCTTCAACAAAGTTGTAGAAAAAGTAATTATAAGAAAAGTTACTGAAGATATTAAGTTTCTAGAGCCTAACGCCAAAGAGGTATAAATGGTTTTCTTTCAGCACTACCCTAAACTGTTTTTTTGAGATAATTAGTAGTTTGTTCAAATTTGGCGATTTCAATATGTTCTAAGAAACTGTAGGAATGACTAAAATACACATTTTTGCTGAACACAACAATGCTCTCAGATGACCACATTTTGATATATAGTGATTGGAGTGTCTGTATGACGTCATAATCAACCACCTCAAAAAAGGTGGGCGGGTGCTGGCGGGGTCTAAAACAGGTTGTATTTGAAAGATTATCTTATGAACAAGTATTCCTGAAATTTTCAGTGTTGTGTACTGAAGGGTACCTAGTAAAACGTCAGTTTGAAATAGTACAGGTTATAAGCCAATTTATATATCACATGTAAAGTAATGTTTCACAAATTTTATAATTTGTCAAAACAAACTATCCGATTTTGTATTCAAACCTGTAAACAAAATCAAATAGCCCTCTCTGAAAAAACTCTTTGAAATATATGTCTCACCCCTACTTCTAAAACCCTCCTCACCCCCCCCCCCCCCCCCAATGCAACGTAATTTATGCATGTTTTCTTTATAAAGTTATCCACAGCGAAGCGCAAGCAGCAATTTAAAGCATCAGTAGTGACATCACGTTGCAAGCTCAACATTCTATCTACAAAAGTGCTGAATTTCAAAATACAATAGTAACAATTTGACCTTTTACCGACAATATATCGCATTTTGATTAGACTCGGTACCTAACAGAGCACAACGGGCCACTCTCCTTCTAATTCGTTGAATATTATGACACATCCACAAAATTAATTGACTAATAACTAGTATTATTTCTAACAAAGATTTTTCTGGGTACCCTTCAGTATCCAACGCTGAAAATTTCAGATGTACTAGCTCATTAGAAACTCTTTCAAATATAATCGGTTTGAGACCGCGCCAGCACCTGCCAAGCTTTTTTCAAGTTTGTAGAGCATTACGTCACATACTGTTGCTATTCATACCATTTCAAAATAAGGATTCACTAGGTACACTTTAGTACCCAACGCTGAAAATTTCAGGACTCCTAGTTCATAAAATACTCTTCCAAGTAAAATTAATTTGAGACCCCGCCAGGACCCGCATATATTTTTTTAGTTTGTTGAACATTACCTCACATGAGAAATATAAATTGGCTTATAACCTGTACTATTTCAAACTGACGTTTTACTAGGTACCCTTCAGTACCCAACGCTGAAAATTTCAGGAATACTTGTTCATAAAATAATCTTTCAAATACAACCTGTTTTAGTACCCGCCAGCACCCGCCCCCCTTTTTTGAGGTGGTTGATTATGACGTCATACAGACACTTCAATAACTATATATCAAAATGTGGTCATCAGAGAGCATTGTTGTGTTCAGCAAAAATGTGCATTTTAGTCATTCCTACAATTTTTTAGAACATAATGAAATCGTCAAATTTGAACAAAGTACTAATTATCTCAAAAAACCAGTTTTAAGGTTGTGCTGAAAGAAAACTATTTATATCTCTTTAACGTTAGGCTCTAAAAACTTAATATCTTCAGCAACTTTTCTTATAATTACTTGTTCTACAACTTTGTCCAAGACAATAACCCGTTATCTCGTAGCTGGAAAAAGTTAGAATTTGAAAGTGTAGTTATGCCCTTATGAAAGATTAGGCGTGGTTTTCAAAAGATGCGGAATTACATTTTGAGCAACTCTTCTGAAGACACGTACTCGATAAAATGATGACAAAAGGGTGAAAATGTTTTTGACCGTCTTTTTCAGAATTGTGCCACTGTGCAACGGCAAGCTACACACTACCAATTAACTTTCTTTTGGCTTCCCGCGATGAAGTTCTGAGATGAGAGAAGAACACTTCATAATGGCTACTTTACTCTTACGCTATATGTACAACTACTAAACTTGAACCGTTTTCCAACCACGATCCTTTTAGGCAATTGCTCCCATATACGTTTTCATTGGTCAGTTAAAAGTCGCTTCGATGATGGATTTATCAATGATTGATGTTCTATGACGTCATTGTAACGATAACGGAGTGAGGGTGCACATGATGATGTCATGATTTATAGCCGTTCCGAAGGATTTTGCCAAGAAGCTAGAATGAGCAAAGGCATATCCAGTTGCTTAACAACTCGGTAAGAATATGTCAATCCTGAAACAATGCATGCGAAGGGGCTGAACCTGATGGCCATTATAATGATGAACATGATTAGCAGCGGATGTTGCAATGAAATGACCTAATCCTAATATTGTCGGACCGATGAAGTTGATTTACGAATACATGACAGATGGATTAGCGCTGGGGTTTGGCCGTTTGCTTGCTTTGCAATGTTTAGTTTGCTGTTCATATTCATTCTGCTATGCATATGATTGAGTCTTCCGGTCAATGAAATTCCTTCCGGTAGCGATAAGCAGGAAGAAGATTAGCTCAGATTTGCATTCGTTGACGTTTGAATACAGAATGCCTCCTAGACTGGTGCTAATGCTAATTTTGCGTGGATTACAAAACCCTAGCAACCAAAATAAATGAATCAATCTAAAGGGACATTTTCCCAAACTGTGCCGATAATTCGCTAGTTCCAATTACACAGCTTTGCAAGAACGGTAAATGTATTCATAAATCGGTTGAAATGAATCACACCGTTCGCCAGTACACATCGTACCATCAATACAATTTCCCTAAAAAAAATCCTACAATAATCCTCGGAGACCTCACATCAGTACTGAGCTACTCTTCCATCTCTCAATCACATCCATTAGCGAGTAAATTCCAGCAAGCATCAGAAAGCACTTTCCCCAACAACCAACCGGCGAATCTACAAACTGAAAGCCAAAATCCCATGAAACCGTTCGTTCGTTCGTTTGCTCAATGCGTGGCTCCCGTGCTGCTGCTCTCTTCTATTGGGAAACGTGATTGTCATTTCTCGAGTTTGATAAATTGGTTTGGGAATATCTCGCTCCGTTCTTCAACATTTCAGTGGCGGGGAAAACCCCGCCGCCATTGCCTCCAGGGACGGAGAAGCCTTGCATTCGCGTACTTTGATTCCATCAGGTTTTTCGGAAAGCAAAGGAAAACTTTTCCCACGTAAACGTTGAGCCGTGAAAAGTACTTCAAAGTTGAGTTCTTTCCTTAACTCATCCACCTACACGATGCCGGAGAAGAAGCCAGGTGCAACACTTGCTAATGCCAAAGTTACAATCATAGCTTTGCCTTTTATCTGAGCCAGCAGCTTTTTTTTTCTGTTGTATTTCATTGCTCCCGGAGCCACACGAAGCAACCCGATCCAGCAGTCGACGGGATCTAGTAGTCGGTTGTAACAAATTACACCTTTGTGACGGTTTGTGAGCGTGCACTTTTGTCGTATTCCGAGTTCTCCTGTAGAGGTGTAAGCGGCGGAAAAACTATTTCGTTTTTGTGGATCTATGCATTTCCTTTCCATTATGACTAATCGATATCCAGAAGGAAACCGTTGAATGGGAGTGACATGGCAATCGGTTGAGGAAGGGGGGGGGGGGGGCTATTCAATTGAAATGAAAACTTGTCAAGATGTTTTCTTACTAGCTTTAATTGGTAGTTTGCGTTTTTCTGTACATCGATTTGCAGTTGGTGATTGGAGCATTTGTGGTCGATGGAAACGTACGTGCTGCTGAATAGGATCGATTCGGGAGGTTTAAATGACAAACGAAGGAGTCTTTGAAGTCACATATGATAGAAAAAGCTGGGATCCGATCAAATAAATATCAACATTATCTACGGGTAACATGTGGCAGAAATGATTTTATTGGGCGTCGTTAAATTTAATTTTGATCAATATGGGACCGATGATGGGGATGTGGTCAAGTCTCGGTTGAGATGGACAGTCGTTAAACGAATATTTGACTTGCTTGCGAATGGGGGCTTAGTGGTTTACTTTGCATGGAAGTTGACGACTCGATTTTTTTTCAAAGTCTAGTTAGAAAATTTACTGTCTCACCAATTTGATGGGACTTCGGCGTTTTTGTTAATTGTGTCTCTTTTTTCACTCGTTTTAAATTTTCAAATTGCTTCACTTTTACCGACTTATTCTCCATATTGTTGTTGTTATTTCTGATTTCTCACAGATAGGTTGAAAAAACTAAAAATGACGTTTGAAAGTTTATTTATAACAAAAATAGAACACGGTGACCTGACTTTGTACCCTGTGAGCGATAACGAAAAAGCTATAACGGAGACATTTTTTTGGTAAATTTGTGAGATCATTCTAAATTTAAAATTTATTTGATAACTGGTAGCGTATGCAGCGCCGCATTCGATAAGCTGCACCTGCATTAAGTTATGTTTGTCAATGAAAGTAGATTTGTATTTTAATTTTTTCTCTAATTATTTCACATTTCCAATCCTTAAAACTACACTTTAACACTTTGCATCATTTCTTGCATTTCAGAATCAATCGAATGAAGATCATGTATATTAGATACGAATACTTTACACTGAAAATTTATTTTCGTAAAGTAGCTTTTACGCGTTTCGTGGACATGGTTTATGTACAAAAAACAAATGCCTCGTATATTGTAAGAAACATTCATAATGCTTTTTATCTGGTGAAATGCTATCATTACACCTTTTTGTAAAATGCACGAAATGAACTTCGTGATGACCAGCCAATCGCTGTTTCTCTTTTATACCGCACTCATGCATGATGGTGTTTCTGCTGAGATGGGAGGGAATAATTTATCCAACCCAAAATAAAATTAAAGCGCTGTCGAGAGCTTTAACTTCATGCTCATTAATCAAACATGTTCTTACAAGTCAGCGTGGCCTAGTGAGATAAACCACGGATTCAGAATCAGCACTTTCCAAATATTCATGTTCGAACCGCATGTCATACAACTCCACGTGTTGCGCTTGTTTTTGTCAAAAACATTTTGAGTCGATAAAGTAGATCTGTCAGTCCATCATGCAACCACCAGAGACACGTTTCTTTTTAATTTGTGACCAAATATTCGTAGCTCTTTGTATTGTTTTCGTACAATGTACGAATGTTCTTTCTGTGTCGCAAAAGCTTCGTGCGTTTGACAGTTGCGCGTGTGCAATAATTTACGAATGTATCTTCATAAAAAGAACAAAACAGTTTCGTTGCAGAAAACAAGGAATGGATTTGTGAGTATTACTTTCGATTTAAAAAAAAAAAGACCGTGCAAAATATCGTAGTTGCTACTCCTTTACTGATCAGAACTAGTGTAATTGCACAGAGAACCACATAGATGGAGCTTGGGAGTAGCTTTACATCTTCAATGTACGAGTTCACCAATTCTATTAATAGATCAGTACCGGCGCCGGCCACGTCCTCACGGTCTTTTGTGGAGGGGGGAAGAAGGATGATTAGTTTGACAATCGTTGTTAATAGAGACCGTGATCACCATTGCATCTCTACAATTGGCAAGGGAAGGATAGTTGTGTTGGTAAGGCAGGTTAATTTTAGATTATGGATGCACTGTGGTAAGTGAAGCGATCAATGAAAGAAAGCGCTGTAGACTATTCTTTATTTGAAATCTAGTGGTGATAGAAAGAGGCAAGTGACAAATGGCAAGGAAGGGGACGGGCCTGGGATTGAACTCCCGAGCATCTGCTCAGTAAGCAGTAGGGCTAACCACTGAGCTACCCAGCCCCGTCATGAGTATTGCTTTCGATTTTGTAATACAAACTAAAATTAACTTTCAGTGTAAGTATTTTTAATTTACATAAATTATAACATTATTATATGAATATTTCATGGGAACAGGAGGGACCATAAGGGCACCTGATTGAAGCACTCTGGATGGGAAAAGTGGGAATGCCAACTCCTCATTGCTAACAGTTTGTACATAGAGAAGAGGCTCTTCTCCCCAAGGAGTTTTTTTTTACATGGAAACGTATAAGTGATGTTGCCTATCGATCTACCCAAACCGTTTTTAGTCCTTCATACAATGGAATGATTAGGACAATCAGTGGTTATTAAAGCTTGATCAAGTGTAACAGAGAGGAGAGGCCACTACTTTTTCCATGCTAATATGGATAGTATTCCATATCATACATCATATCATACATCAACACTTTATTAACATTCCGAATCTAAACTTTTTCCAACGTTCTAAAATTGCAAATTCGTCTGAATTGAATTATTCAAAAATTAAAAAAAAAACGCGTTGAAATCGTTCAGCCACACTTCTAGTTCAGTTATAAAAAATAGATTTTTGATATCGAATCTCCGTTCAATATTTAGTTGCTTCTCCGTTGCTTTTAAAAACCTCGGAGATTCGCTTTGGTATTGAAGATTATGGATCTTTGACGATCAATTTGTTCCCAGCATTTCTTGGGGCATCTTCAACGGTGGTCCAAATCGTAGTTTGGTGTCATTTTCTTAGACCACCGTGCCGTGGAGAAAGTGGTGTTGCTCGAATCCAATGCTCATAATTACATCAAAATGCTCACGGTGCTAACGAATTGCCTTTTTGTTACATTTTTGAATAACGAATGGTTCTCTAAGTTTTTTACAGCCACCGCATTTTCCGGACAACACTGACTAGTTCAAAGTAAGGAGGCTCCCGGAATTGCGACTGTTGTGGATTTGCGACTGATTTGGTGGCAAATTCTAATTCCGAATAGTATTACAATTACTTGGAAATGAAAACCACGATGTCTTCAACGTTGGCAAACGTTTTTTTTTATGCATTTGTCATGATTAGCACTCGCAAATAACTAATACAGATAAATGTTATATTGAAACTTTCGGCAGGTTGGGGTCAGAATATTCAGGCTTATCTTCTGGAAGAGGGGATATATTTTACAGTGGCAGTTTTGATAAGCTTTTCTGGGGGAAACCATTGATATCTTGAAGACAGGTTCAATTCGTATTTTTGGGAAGTTTTAAATTTGTTTTTTTTTCAGGAATCGTTTGTAAATAATATATTATTTAATTGCATATTCTACAGCTTGAAGGCAATCTTTTGCACTTCTCTGCAAATACATGAATTTGCCAGAACTTATATAAGCTTCATAAAACTGAACGAACTCCTTAAAAATATGTTCTGAATTAAAGTGAACATCGGATTATGAATGAAGATTAGGTGGACATATAATGAACTTGACAGAATTTTTTTTCTCATTTTTGAGAAAAGAAGTGGTGGAACTTCAGAGATTGCTGAAAAATTTTCAACGTTTCTAGAAAATTGGATCCAAAAAGTTTGCTGATTATCCATGAAGTAGAAACAACTGTCTGGAAATTACCGGAACTTTGAGAAGCAGATTTAGCCATAATATCTCATCTGTTTTAGTAATTTACGAGACATTGAAAAAATTGGAAATTTAGTCGCCTTGCAAAGATTTTAATAAGTTGGTGGAAATGAATAGTATTTCCAAGAAGTTGTTGAACCATAGAAGAATTTCTAAGATTGTGCTACGACGGAAATTCCAAGAAATTGATTAAACATTGAAAACGTACATACTCTAATTGTTATGTTTTGTATTCTCCGTGCGTGGAGTAACGATTATGATGAAGAAGGAGATGTTCGCTCATCTCCATGAGGCACCAAGAGTTGACAGTAATATTTGCTAGAATGAAAGAAATGAAGAGAAAGTGTTGAAAAGGGTATGGGTAGAGTAGTACTCGAACCAAGGACGTTACCTTTGCCTATCATTCCACATATCCACTGTTGATGCCTCATGGTGATGAGCGAACATCCCCTTCTACATTATAATCGTTTCGTTGTGAATAAAAACAAACCCAAAAAGGAGAGGGTTTCTCTCCTATGTACTCATCAAAACAGAGTGTATACAAACTATCAATGATACAAGAGCGCGATCCAACACGTTACTTTTGCCTGTTGAGGTGTCGGATTCGTCCGTGCCTTGACCTACCCCGCAATTGGATGTTAGGCAAAGGGTGACGTCCTTTGTTCGAGTACTACTTTACCCATGCCCTTTCGCTCAATTTTTCAAATATCTGTTCTATTTCCAACCTACCGTGCACTGACGGAACTTTCAACACTTTCTCTTCATATCTTTCATTCTAGCAAAAACATTACTGTCCACTCTTGGTGTCTTATGGTGATGAGTGAACATCTCCTTCTACGTCATTGAAAAAGTAGTTTATTTTATTCTCGTTTTGATTCGTTACGAAAAATTATCGAGTTGTAAAAGTTTAAGTTTTTCCTAAGACTCATGTGCCCTGAGCAGATGTTCCCTAAACTATTGGAAAGTTTGTCGCGCTTCTGAGAAGATCTCTGAGCTTCAATGAAGCTCCCTAAGCTTATGGGAAAATTCTTGGAATGTTTCCAAAATTTTTGAGAATGCAAAAAAATCCTTGGAAGTTTCCTGAAAATCTGAAACGATCGATAAAATTCTAGGAAGTTCCCCGATCATTGGGGAAGTTCTCTGAAATTATTGGAAGATTTCAGGAATTCCGAGATACCTTCTTGACTTTCTGGGAAGTTGTTTGAGCTTTTGGGAAGTCTCCTAAACTTCTGGAAAGTTCTCTGAATTTCCGCGAAATTTTCTGAACATCTGAGATTTTGGGTGAACTTTTGCAACGTTTCCTGTCTTTGAGGAGTTCTTTGATCTCTGTGGACGTTTCCTGAAGTTCTGAAAAGCTTTCTGAATTTATGGAAAGTGCCTTGAACTTCAAGTTAATCCTTTTAACTCCTACAAGTTCTGTAAAGTGTGAGCGTTTTAGTGGAATGCCTGTATCTAGGAATGAGAAGAAAGATTAGTATTTTCCATTTAATTCCTTCTACCTTTATTGCTTAACCTGACAGATACGTGTATTTTGTCTACAGTGTGCAGACTTCTTCAGTGTCGTTTACTAATACTCGACTTCTACAAGTTTCCTGAACTTTTGAGAAGTTCCCTTTACTTCTGGGAAGTTTTATGAACTTTGGAGATGCTCTCTGAACCTCTAGAAAGTCCACGAACTTCTGAAAAGTTTCATTATGAAACACAATGAAAAGTTTCATTGTGGGATGATCTCTAGTTTTCTAGGAAGTTCTCTAAACTTTTGGGCAGTTCCCTGAAATTTTTTAAAGTTCCACATCTTGGGTAGATCTGTAAACGTTTGAGAAATACCCAAAAAATTCTAATAAGTTTTGTGAATTCTTGGGAAGCTTCCTAAATTTCTGAAGAATTGCATGAGCTTTTGGGAAGAAATTCCATTTTTTGAGATGTTTCCAGAGCTTTGATGAAGCTGAATTTATTGAAAAGTCACTGAATTTCTGAGAAAATCCCTGAATTTCAGCAAAGTTGCTGAACTGCTGAGAAGAAACCTTAACTTCTGAGAAGTCCCTTGGTTGTCTGGATATTTCCCTTATTTTTTGGGATATTCCTTTAACATCATGGCGAATTGCATAACTTCTGAGAGCTGCGGGCCGTAAGTTTTCAGGATGGCTTTGCAAAATTTTATCAGGGTCAGTAGGCTGCTTAACTTTTCAATCCATAAATTTTCGCCGAGAAAATTAGCTAAGGAAGCGTACGTCAATATCCGTAAGGCTTCAGTGCACTTTTTCTACTGAGCTCAGGCCGACTTTTCCAGCTGCATCTTAACATAGTTGGAAAAAGTCGTCAGATTACTCTATGGTCGCATAATATCTAGGAACATCTCTTTTTTATAATGCACGAAATTGATTTCGTGAAGACCAGCCAATCTCTGTTTCTCTTTTATCGTACTCATGCATGTTGGTGCTGCTGCTGGGATGAGCGGGAATAATTAATTTATCCAAAAATAAAAATAAGGGCGCTGTTGAAATTGAAGACTTCATACTTCGTTGGTCTATTGCTTGCTGTGAACTCAGTGATCTAAATGCACTTCCACAGTACATAATTAAGAGCTTTTGAACCAGGTTCCATTTTGTATTAGTATGATTAGTATGGCAAGTACAATCCTTAACGAAAAAATTCTCAAACCAGACCGGGAATCGAACCCACCCACCTCCAGCATGGTGTTGCTTTGTTGCCGCGTCTTAACCGTCCGAGCTAAGGGAGGAACTTTCATATTTATTAATTAAATATCTTTTTAAGGGCCACGGATTTAATAGCAGCTCTTTTCAAAAATACAGGATGAACTCCCATGTCAAAAACATTAAAAAAAGGCAAGACGCAACCTCCACAGAGACGTTTCTTTTCGATTTGTAACAACATTTTCGTAGTTATTTGTATTGTTTTCGTACAATGCACAAATGTTCTTCGAGTGTCAACAATTGCTTCGTGCTTTTGACAGTTGCGCGTTTGGAAATAATAACGATCATAAAAAGTACAAATCAGTATCGTTGCAGAAAACAACTAATTGATTCGTTAGTTCGATTTCGCAAAATAAACTAAAATTAATTTTCAGTGCAGTAGGTAGCTGACTAAAAGGTTCAAGAGGATTCCATGTTAAGATGACACACTTCCTGAAGCCTGACATCAGAATTCGAACATTTGGGGCCATTGCCTTCATCAGTGCGTTGGTCAGACTTCCGATTCTGCTATTAGGATTTATTGCATTCTTAGAACCTTCGCGGGAGGCCTACCAGCTTCCTAGAATCTTTCGCCACCCTCGGTTCATTAGTCCGAAGTCAGCGCCGTCCAATAGTTGCGCCAGATGAGCTACATTCGGTGGCAAGCAAATGAATCTTATGCCTTTTCAGAAGCAAATTTCAAAAAATCTGCTCACTCCTGCCATACTCCTACTTGACTCAACTTGATGTTTAAAGCAACCCGTTTGCTTAGCTCCTGATAATCGCGAAAGTATCGAGTAACCCAGTCCGAGACAGATTGCTGTCGACAAAAGCTGGAACGTTTTGACCCTGTTTCCTGGAATATATCTGAGCAATCTACCGAAGATCATCTGTTCCATCAGAAAAGCCCCACTTGGACAAATAATGATAGATGATTTGTAATAGATGCTTCTTCCGATTTTAAGAAACACTTTGTGGTGACCAGGAACCTCCAGGTGTGATTCGCAGAGCTGGTTGTAGATCGTCTGTTGACTCCAATTCAGTTTTGTTGCTCTGCTTCGGTTTCTGCTTCTGCGGTTGTCACTTTTTCAAGGCATTCATTCAATTCTTATCCGGAGACCACGGTGTACTTCTGAGAATGATTGGTTCTCTGACAGTTATACATCCTTTTGATACATGAACAAAAAGTACAAAACATAACCTTGTAATGTGATCGATCATCGGTCAATTTATGTCTTAAAATAACAGTTTTCAATATAAAATCCATAATTATCCGTCTGAAACATGATTCAATCATAAATTGTTGATGCATTTATTGGCTAATAGTGATTAATGGATACCAGGAACAACATTTGCCGAACAACATTTTAAGCTTGCGCGTGACTCGTGATGGTTTGTCTCATTTTGACGAGTGGTCATCTAATTTTTAAAGGGCCTATGCAAAATGTTGAAAAAAAACGTATTTCCCAAAGGTGTAGAAGTCAGTATATGTTTATCAACACAATGCTGTTTGAAAATATTGAAATACTTAAGTATTCATATATTGGAAAATAAATCCCGCACGACGATAACGATTGAAAAAATCAGCAAAGTAGTTCAAAAATATATAAACTTAGATAAAAATGTATATTAATTTTTTTTTAACGTGGGTCCAAAATTGTTTGATAAGGAACAAAACTAGGAATTATTGAATAACTCAATTCTGAGAAATCGTGTATATTTTTGGTGTACTCAATACTAAAATTAAAACTATAAAACTTCAGAAAAAATCAGGAAACAGGTATCCATTGCTGTTTATATTAAAACCTTAAAAAAAAACTGGAGGTTTGTACCTGGTACTTGGTAGAAAAACTTGTATAAGTTTTAAATGACTTCCAAATCAACCTCCTCCTCCCTTGTCTTCAAACAGGTAGAATAAAAAGGAAGCATAAACTAATCTTCAAATGCTCGACTTTTTCTAGTTAAATTATTGTAATAACATTAAATATTGGTCACAATCACAATACATTTTCCATTTCTCTGGCACATAAAATCAAAAGACTTTGACGTTTCTCATTGTATGCAGTTTAAAGAAACAATTAATTTTCTACGTTAACTAATGGGATCATTCAGGTAAATTTATGCCGGATATCCTTTGAATCAGCTCTGTTGTATGGAAGATTGCAAACAATGTTGAATGATGTATGAAAGATTGGAAACAATTACGTTCATTACGCATGCTTTAACTTGAAATAAAACAAGAATAAATTTGACATGTCTGTTAAAATTCATTACCTTTTCCTACCAACTCTCTTGCATTAAAATGTACACCCAAAAAAAATCAGCAGCATCATCCCACCTCCATCGCCATCTTTCAGCCTGAAAAACTGGTGTCGATGCCGGGATGAGCTTCTGCAGCTCGTTTGATCTCAACGCTTTCCTACTTGGCTTTGGCCTACTTGCATGACTAAATCTGTACGTGCTTTTTAGATTATTCACACCAAATGTACGCCCAGGGAGATGTAAAACAGATACGTTAAGAAGCCAAAAGTTGGCGAACGACAGTTGTCACATTTATGTTCGATCCGTTCGTAGTATGACGAGCCCGCACTGGCTGATAGTGCAAAACTTTGTACATTGTCTTGGGCGACTATGAGTTTCCCCAGACCCAGGCGTTGGATGCAATCGCGTACCTGCGGAATGTGTGGGAAGTTCTAAGAGCGCTTAGGCGGTGATGTGGTGGCGGCGGTGGTGGTTCAGGTATCGCAAAATATACCCAATAGTGCGCTCGTAAAACACCACCGTACTTTCTATACGTGGCCAGAGGAAAAACACCCGGCTTCGTCATCGCCATCGTCGTGAAGGGGAGTTGGGGAAGGAAACGTTTTTCGTGCTGAGTAGATTTTGATGTTCTTTCGGTCTCTTCAAAAAACTATACCACCATCCATTCATGGGGACGATTGCGGTGTTGTTGCTGCTGGCAGTGCGCTGATGCCACAACGACGTTGAAAAGTGGAAGATCTTGGGGTATGTCAACGTGATTTAATATCCACGAGAATAGCTTTTAATAACTGGTGAGTATTTTTGTCAGCTGTCGTTGGTTTCCATTAGTGAATATGAAAAGTATAAGTTTTGAAGAAAAAGAAACGTTATATTTTCGAGGTATGATATTTAAAGTTTTCACTTTCATGGAGCATTGTAAAAGGCATCTCTCGTTGCTATCAAAAACTGCTGCAATATTTCTTTTCATTTTAACTTCCTTTGGATTTTGATCATTTTTGTTTTCGATATTTTTTCTTCATATGTTTTATCGTCTATATACTGTGGAGAATCAAACGTGTTGAAGTTAGGGCAAAGAGAAAAAGATTAGTATACAAATTATCAATGTATTTGACGGTTATAATTTGGCTTATAAATTGATCACGAAGATTATTCAAACATTACCTACGTCTGTTTTTTCTTATTCCTGAGTAGTACACAACGTGTGGCTTCGGAGTTTTTGGGCCCATGAATGCAAAAACAAGTTGCTTAAGCGCCACCTCTCGGGAGGGTCAATGGTTTGGAGAAGCCTGAATTCAAATCTTCAACTTCGAGGTAATAGATCCAGGGACTTGCCAACTAGCATATATCAACACTTGTAATCAGAAAAGCTTAAAGGAGAACAAGAACAATGTCTTGTAGAACAAAATCCATTCATACGTCAGCCTAATGAACTTCCACAGCCTCAAAGTTATAGCTTCAAACATTCGATTTCTTCGACACCTTTGGGATAATAGAATGTTGCCATCGCCCCAATTCTCCTTCAAGCTGACGATTGCCTTACTACCGCCTACGATAGCGCCCACCTTTGAAAACGAGTCCGCTTTCTCCTTGCCCAGATTCACACAAATCGCATACAAAAGTGATGATAAAATTGCGCGAAGATTAAGCACTTAGAAGCTCCTGTATTGTCATGGAAAAATACGAGGAGTGCTTTACCGGACTATAAAAGCGAATAGCGTCTATAGAACTGAGAGTTGGCGGGAAAATGTAGTATTCATCCAGTGTAAGTGAAGCAATAATTTTTTTCTGACGGGATGGAAAATCTGCAACCAGACTCGTGAAGAACTCTGGGTGTGGGGATGAGGGTGACAACTCCTCGATTCACTAAGAACCTGCCCGTGCTTTAAGCCTTGGACCCTCCCCGGAACACGGTTTCGGTATTACTTCGCGGAGGGAGCTAAAGTGCTTGCTAAGCACCCACTTTGAATAACTACTTAAGGCTGCAGTAGTTAGGTGGTCCCTGCGACCTGCTTCTGGTCGTTTCGCAATTTTTGTTGGAGTTCGAGGATAATCTGGGAGGCTGCTATGTATTCCGCGTCCCAGAAGTCCTGGACTTGGCATAATGCCGATATAGCCATAGAGGATTTCTAGCAGGCGTAATCGACGTGGCTGATAGAGGACAGCTTATCCTCATTCATGACCCCCATGTTCCTCAAAAACCTCTTCGATTAAATAGTGCAGTTAACTACCTGCACTAATCGTCGCATGTTGCTCTGATTCTCGATTGTTAACAACCGTGACCTCAGTTTTACAACGGGCTAGCTCCAGTTTCCTGAAACTCATCCATCTCTTCACAATGCCAATGGTGTGCGAGGCCGTTAGCTCGACCTCTTCAATGGATTCACCACATATATCAAGGTTGTTGTCGTCCACGTACCAGACATTCTCCACCCCGTTCGGGAACTCAGGCCATAAAACCTCATCGTAAATCGTGTTCCATAGCACCGAACCCAGCATCGAACCTTGTTAGATGCCTGCGGTGATCTTAAACACGTTTATGACCTACATCTGTATTGAACAACAGTACGCGATTCTGGAAATAACTTCCCAGAATCTTGTTCATGTACCGAAGAGCCTGAAAGCGTTGGAGCTAGTCAAATATGGCCACCCAACTGGTGCAACAGAACGCATTTCTCACGTCAAGGGTGACCACTTCACAGTAGAGAACTCCTCGCCTCTTGCGCAGGATTGCCAGTTTAGCCATCTTGGTTACGGACAGAATGACATCCACCGCCAACTTCCCTTTACGGAAGCCAAACTGGTTGTTAGACAGGCCTCCTACACCCTCCGTGTATCTTGTCAGTCTGTTGAGGATTACCCTCTTGAGTACATTACCCGCTGTATCCAACAGACATATAGGTCTATATGTCGATGGATCTCTTGGTGGCTTCCCTGTCTTTGGTAGCAACACTAGGATCTGAATGTTCCAGGCGTCCGGAAAGACACCCTCGTTCAGACACCTTAGCATCACCACTCTGAACACTCTGGGATCCAGAAAGATAGTCATCTTGACGGCCAGGTTCGGAATACCATCCGGTTCCGGCATATTGTTCACCTTTAGCGACTTTGCTATCGCAATGAGTTCTTCGTTCGTCACCGTTGCCTCGTCGCTGACCCCCTTTGTGCCGTTGTCAATGCCCACGTGGTCACGAATATTCGTCTGAGCCGCCCACCCTTCCGTCGCTGTAACAGATTTATGGTCTGGGATACTGGAACGCTGGTAATGGGACAAATCTACGGCGGCGGAGGACCATGCACTCGGGTCGTGGCTCGGAAAGAGTTCCCCAACGATCATCTGCAGCAGCCCTGGTGATTGCTCGGTTGGAGCCGCCATCACTTTGGTTTTGGCCATTACTACCCGATAGGCGTCACCTCACTGGTTCGTATTGGCCTTCTGGCACAGGCCCTCAAAGCAAGCTCGCTTGCTGGCCTTTACCTCCATCTTTAGCGCGGCCTTCGCGGCGACTAGCGCCCCTCTATGCTCGATTCTATTGGCGTTGGGCCGCGCTCTTTGCATCCTCCGTCCTCCGTGGAGGCATATTCTTCGGAGGTCGGCGATCGACTCCTTCCACCAGTACACCGGCAATCTTCCATTTGTCGGTTTGACTTTCCTCGGCATGGTTGCATCACACATTCGTGTAAATGGCATAACGAGTTTCACGTAAGATTTGTTCCCTCTCAAGCGCTCTCTTTAGATGTCTCTTGGGTGAAGCCATCATCAACCCTAGAATTATTAAGCAGTACAGGCCAGCAGAAAGTTACATCGACTATCGCTTTCGTTATGGTGGTAAGTACTCTTGGTAGCTACGTTGGTCCACCTTGAGGCTAGCCAAGGCCTGCAGAAGAATCTGGTCCTTGGGATTGGTAAGGTGGTTCCCCCACTTGAGTGCCCAAGCGTTGAAGTCCTCCGCTATTACCAACGGGATTATGGCCAGTTAGCTCAGTTGATCAAGCATATTGGAAACCTGTATCATCGACCATCTTGGCAGTGCGTAGCAGATGCAGAAGAACACTCCATTCACTTTTACAACCGCGAAACCTTCGTCTGTGGTTTGACACAAGCTCCTGAACCGGGTACTTGCCCGTCGTCAATAATGCCGCCATACTGTACCTGTTCGCAACCCAGTTGCTGTTGCCGGCTGGGATGCGGTATGGGTCGGATATTATGGCGATATCCGATGCTGACTCGTAGACTGTCTGAAACAGTAGTTGCTTGGTGGCCTCACAATGGTTAGTTGGGTTACCTGCATTTAGTTTAGTTGGGTTACCTGCATTATGATTTGCTCGTTGGATTACTCTTAGCGCCCAGGCACTTGTCCCCGCCATGACTTGCTTATAATCCGGTTTCCCGGAACACATCAAGTATCTGGGGGGACCTTTGCAGTCCCGCGGTCTGTGGCTTGTGCTACCACACCTTCTGCATATGTTGCTCCTATCTGGGCCTTTGCATCCCCAGGACATGTGCCCGCTATCTAGGCATCTGAGCATGCCTCGGCGGCTGGTGCAGGCTAAGTGGGCTTCTTTAGCTCAGGAGCATCTACTCCGCACATCGGCGCATTGGCCTGCCAGTTTATCGTCCCCACGCTTCGCTTTCAAGACCTCGGGATACTCCTGTCACTTTTCGATTTCTGTTTTGGTTTTATCTCCTTTTTTTCGGACCTTGGTCCAGTGGCTATCCCTGCCACGTTTGGGGTCGTCGCTCGTTGCCCTGTTAGCACTAGCGTCTGCTTCCTTGTTAGTCGAGGTCCTACCGCTCAGATCCCCTCCAGCGCTTGAGGCAACTCTCGAGCTGGACGTCGCGCATTTGGCGCTGGGATTGGCGTTGGGTCCTCTCTCTTTGCGGGCCGCACGTGTGCTTCGAGGCTATCTTCCTCGCCGTGCCAACTCTTTGGCACTGTGCTCGGCTAGGAGCTTGGTTTCAAGCTCTTCCCTCTCCTTTGATGCAGCATGCTATGCCATGCGTAGCCTAAGGAGGCTGAGATTAAAGGCTGAGACGTAAAGTTAAGGGGCTTATTACGGTTTTCATTTCACGGTGAAAACGAAGTGAAAACAAAATACCGTATTATGAATGTCACCTAAGTGAAAAAATATGGAACAGTTTATCAGTGTTGACGATTCGAATGAATTTGGTGCTATTATGGTTGCCACGGTACCATCACGCCACCGAAAAAAGTGTCGCAAACCGTAGATTTTCTGAGCACTACTACGATATTCACTTCACTGTCACTTCCACCTTACGGAGTTTATTTTTGATCACGGTGATACCAGTAATAGCATGAAAAAAGTGTGGTGACGTGTTAGTGAAGGGAAAGTGATAGTAAAAGTGACAACCGTAATAAGCCCTTAATTATCGCATCCAACTGCTCGGACACCTTCACTACATTAGGAAGCGTTTTTCGCATCCTATCCATGGCCCGGATGAGTTCTGGCCCATCCACGCCTTCCACAGTAACACAAATCTGTCACAATTGGTTGTAGGAACATGATTGTGACTCAATTGAGTGACATAGAAGGTTTTTAATGGTTCGCATCAAGTGTGCTACTAGGGTAGCTTGTTGGTACCTGCTTCCGATGCCGTTGCACTTCCGCAATTGTCGCACACGCCATCGATCATCAACTCCATTCAACATTGAGGTTATACCGGGACTCATTCTAACAGGCCTTATGGGCAGCCCTTATCCTTTCGACGCAGTCGAGCCACCTGTCATCAGTTCCAGTTCTAGTCGTCCCGGCTCTGTGTTAGAACTCGAAGGGAGGGCTGTCCAGAAACAACGATCGATATAATCAAGTGCCATCGAAGTGCCGACGCAGTTACAGTCCAGTAGCTACGAACGGAGACTTTCAGTCAGTTTCACTCTGCCACCCACATTTACCTGCATCTGAAATACTGCTGCACTATCAGAATGTTGGTGGCATTAATTGTTCTCTAGCCGAATATCGGCTTGCATGCAGCGATGAATGCTACGGTGTTAATACCTTCACAGAAACCTGGCTTAACAACAACACTTTGTCGAAGTAAGTGTTGAAAAATACCTATTCCACCTATCGGTTAGATCGATCAACTCTAAACAGCAACAAGAACTCCGGTGGAGGGGTTTTATTGGCCGATGCCTCCTGAAAACTCGACGGTTGAGCATTTGTGGGTCGCAATATATACACAGGGTAGTACCTTTTTAATTAGCGTGATCTATGTTCATCCAGATTGCGTTAGGCGCAGCAGTCTTATCGACAAACACGTGATATCTCTGGTTTGGATCATCTCTCAAATGGGAGCTAATGAAAGCATTGTCATTTTGGGGGATTATAATCGTGGATAAGCGATACAAACGGCTTCAGCTTTCCCGAGAATTCCCGTTAGTCGTTCAGACCAGCATAGCTTACCTTGCTAGACGCGTACTCCACTGCAAGACTCCGACAAGTGAATGGCATTTTAAATGCAATCAACCGTTTACTTGATCTTTACTTTATTTGTAAACAATGAGGACGGAGCTGTTCCATGCTCCAAACGCCTGAACAACTCGTCAAAAATCGCAGGAATCACCCACCTCTTCTCGTTAAGCTGGAGGTCAATCCTGCGCAAAGCTTCAAAGACTACCCTGAAAACGTATACTACGACTTCAACAAAGCTGACTTCGAGGGAATGGATATCTTCCTTGCTAGAGTCGACTGCTGGAATAAGACGCTCAGTAATGGGGATGTGCTGTCAACCGGTGCCGAAAAAAATCAGCCGTACACCTGCGAAACCTGCTTGGTTAAATTCTGAACTCAAACACTTGAAACGACTGAAAAGGGCTGCCCTACGGAAATACAGCAAATATCATACAGATTGTACAAAGACTAACTACGAGCTTGCCAATAACAACTACAAATGTCTCAACAACTGCTTGTATGCTGCCCATCAGAATCAACTGCAGGGTCGTCTCAAAGCGAATCCTAAAAGTTTCTGGCGCAGGTAAACGAGCAACGGAAAGAAACGGGATTGCCTTTTAATATGACGGATGGCATTTCATATGCCAACTCAATCGAAGATATCGCCGATTTATTTCGCACGCAATTCAGCAGTGTTTTTTTCCAAAGAAATTCTTTACGAACAGGATATTGCAGCTGGCACGAGTAACGTTTCTCGTTTGTCTCTGTTTGGAACTTCATTTTCTGTCGATAGTGTCAGTTTCAGCCGGAGAGCAGCTTAAATCGTCTACAGGAACTGGCCCTGATGGCATTTCCTCAATGATCCTGAAACGCTGCCTAAATACTCTTGCGACAAACATTCCAGTTTGCCATTGTCTTCAGGCGTTTTCCCTGACTGTTCGAAGAAATCTTTCGTTTTGCCTAAGGAGTGTATCATATATAAGCTATCCACATACATTTGCGTTGTACGCATGTATTTGTGATGCTTTTTATGCTCTGAACACTGCATGCTGTGCGTTTGACTGTCAGCTTTCTTTTGTTTACTTGTTTGTGCGGTTCAAATTCTGCGTTTTCAAAATGTCTTAAGGTTCTGGACACATGGCTAAGTGAGAAGGGTATTACTATGCGAAAGTTGGCGAAGCGGTTTGGAATTCATCATGCGAGTGTTAAAACCATCATTAATAAGTTTGGGGAACACTATTCTTTTGATGAGCTACCAGGAAGAGGCAGAAAACCCGGTTCTTCCAACCCGAAACTGGAGCAGAAAGTGGTATCTCTAATCATGAAGAACAAATCAATGTCAACACGTGATTTGGCCAAAAAAGCAGGAACGAGTGTCGGAATGATCCAGCGTTTCAAGAAGCAAAACCACCTGAAGACCTACAAGAAGCAGAAAATCTCGAAACAAAGTGCAGAACAGAAGAAGCGAGCAGCAACAAGGGCCCGAAAATTGTATTCGCGTCTTTTGCAGCGTCCGGATGCATGCGTTTTGATGGACGATGAGACCTATGTAAAGGAGGGCTCAAAAACCCTTCAGGTCCACAATACTTTACTGCCGTCGTTTGGGGAGGATGTGAGCAATGCGGACAGGTCGATTCAAGTGGAGAAATTCGATCGAAAGGTACTGGTATGGCAAGCAATATGTTCCTGTGGTTTGAAGTCAACCATTTTTTACACTACCGGGACTATAAATGCGGAAATCTATCGATCTGAGTGTCTCCAGAAGAGATTGTTGCCTTTATATAAGAAGCATAGTACACCTCCACTGTTTTGACCGGATTGAGCGTCGGCTCACTATGCCAAAACCACTCTCAATTGGCTTGCGGAAAAGGGTATAGATTTCGTTTAGAAAAATATCAATCCACCAAATCCCATCGAACGTTACTGGGCAATCGCGAATAGGGTCAAGAAGACTGGTAAGGCAGCTGGGAACATGCAGGAGTTCAAAAAACTTTGGGCTCAAGCGTCCAAAAAATGCGATACAACACTTGTCCGGAACTTGATGAAGAGCATTCGATCCAAAGTTCGAAAATTCGTGAAGGAATAACTTAAATTTCATCCGGTCTTCATTATGTTTAAGTTTAACCTCGTACAATAAAGAATCAATTTTTTGTATGAATAAAATATCGGTTTTCAACATAATTTGAAAGAAAGTTTGTGGATAGCTTATTTTCAATACACTCCTCATTCCAAATAAGAATGCAAACGAACTGTCACTAATTACCTCGGATTAGTTGCGTTGAGTGCCGTCTCTAAACTCTTCGAACTAATTGTTCTGGATAAGCTGGTTCAGGACTGCTCGCATATGATTTCGCAGGATCAACACGCATTTATGACCAAGCGATCCACAACGGGGAATGTAAGTGCCTTTACTTCGTTTATTTTTCGTGATATTGAACTTGGCCATCAAGTAGACGCCATATACACCGACCTCTCCGCTGCTTCTGATAAGATGAACCATGAGATTGTCATTGCGAAATACGAAACAATGTTTGGATTCGTTTCTATCGGACTGGCAGGTCTACGTCTGTAAAGATTGGCAACTATATTTCATTACCTTTCCCCAATACATCTAAAGTTTCTCAAGGCAGCCACTTGTGGCCATTCCTTTTTCTGCTGTATATGAACGACGTGAACATAGTCCTTAAATGGTTCAAGCTCTCATATGCGGAGGATCTGAAGCTCTACTACGTCAATGGCCGTCATGACGCTCACTTTCTGCAACATTAGTAAGAAGCATTTGACGATTGGTGCCGGCTCAACAGGATGGCACTAAATGTGTCCAAGTTCTCGGTCATATCGTTCGGGCGAAAACGGGTGATGCTTTCCTACGACTACACTTTAAAAGGGGCGAAGCGCGAAACGACAATTAAGCTATTAAGGAGCTAAGCTTGACTCCAAGGATTGACGTTCAAGGATCACGTTGATTATACAGTTTCTAAGGCCTCTTCGCAGCTAGGCTTTATATTTCGTTTTGCTGCCTCAAGGTATTATATTGTTCCTTGGTTCGCCCTGTACTGGAATATTTTGCCATCGTCTGGTCTCCATTCTACCAAAACGGCATCCTCCAGTGAAGATTGATTCGTTTTGCTTTGCGGCATCTTCGTTGGCGCGACCCACGAAACTTACCAAGGTACGAAAGTTGCTGCAAGCTTATCAACTTGGAGCTACTGGAAGCAAGGCGTAACGTCGCTATGGCGTGTTTCATCGGCGACCTCCTGCAGGGGCACATCGATTGCTCCAAGCTATTTCGTCTTTCTGATATCAACACTCAACGTCGCAACCTCCGTTTCCATGCTTTCTTCAATAACCGACGATCAAGGACTAACTATGGTGTACATGAACCCGTGTTAAACATGTGCCGCTTTTTCAATAGTGTCTACTCTCGCCGTGGACTAAATAAGTGCAATTTTAAAAGATGTTTACGTTGATTTAAATTGTCGCTGTCCTTTAGTTAAGGCATAGTTCATTGTCATTGGGATGAACATTTTATCCGTTGACTTATAAAATAGAATAAAATTTAAAAAAAAATATAATGTTCTCTTACGCTTTATGAATATCGAGTTTTTGATTCATTGACACAGATAAATTACTATTATAATCTATCAACTTTTTTTCTAAGCAACATGATTCTCTAATTTCTCGAACAGTCTATACATTCTACGGATGTGACATTAAACAGATATTTATAATGTTTTTTTTTTCTCTGTTTTCATTCAGATCAAACAGCAGTTATGATTATTTTCAAAATAGATTCATGCGTATATTTATATAATAGCAACTAGTTTTATCTAAAAACTAAAAGGGACAGCCCAATAAGGTTGTTAGCAAAGTTGACGTAAGACTACGATGAAATGTGCAATCTAGATCGCTTGATTGTTTAAAGAGTGGCCGAAATTGGTTTCCTTCCAAATCGAATTCCCATACACTAAACTATACTATATCCTTTATTCATACAGCCTGTTTTGGTATCTACATTCATACATCTTGCTTTCACTGCAAATAATATGTTTGTCATATGATATCAAGATACTTTATATCACGTAATATACCCTGTAGTGCGAATGAGTTATTGGTAATTTGGGAAACTTTTACCCAAGAGGCTTGTTGTGTTTACCTCCAATTGCATACGGTTTCTACTAGGCCTATGTGTGTACAACACTGCTAATGTCGAAAAAATTACAGCTTCGGCACACGAAAGATATTTTTCGCAATCAAACACCCCAAAACCAAGCCCTCAGCACACCCAAAGACGTGTCAAATCTCTCTCCAGTTGATTTTATGGCACAGAAAAGGGCCATTTTAGGTTCAAGGGAACAGCTACGGCCACCACCTCAATTCGTCATGTAACTGATTTACCTCGTGAAACCTCGGGTTTGGCTAACTCTACCTAGGTCGAAATAGTGCTAATTCAACGAAAGTCCAGCATTGGGAAGTAAATATGTAAGAAAATTCTCGGTCCTTTTAGGGCCACCAAATGCTATCTTAAGTGTTAATTAAGATAGCATTTGGTGGCCCTAAAAAGGACCGTTTGGTTTCAATAATGGCCCTGGTTGTATTTTCTACGATGGTTGAGAGGGCCACAATATTTAACGCGTAGAAGATAACTATGGAACCACATACTTGCAGCCATATGCTGCGACATTTCACTTTTTCAAAATTATTTGATTCCTATCGAATGATTGAAATTTTCAACAGCACAAGAGGAATCTTCAACCAAAAAAAAAACAGTCGCCCTGAAAAAAACAGGTTGTATTAATTGTCGGGGGGAACACGGTACGCGATCAAATTTGCTTCTCGGTCTTTTCAAGTAGCAGGATGGCCTGAATAATTGGAAGGAAACCACCCTAAGAAATTGTCAGAACAGAGAAAATCAGGATTTACATATAGATAGACGCGACGTGAAGCACCAACAGCATCGGCCATTTTATCTGGGCTCTTCAAGTTACGCCATGTTGAGACGGTGCGTTGTTCTTACTCGTTTCATTACTCGGTTAGCTCATAAGATATTAATAAAACGAACCCTTTAATTGGGCAAAATGTTTTGTTCGCCCTGAAAAGGGCGGGTTTTATTAATTGTCGGGGGAACGCGATCGAAATTTGTTTCTCGGTCTGAAATGGCCTAAGGCTGGTCGTGGCAGCCTGGTATGGCCTGAATATTTGACAGGAATCCACAATGGGTACTGCCATTGTCAGCTGCTGCTGGGCACTGCTGGGTACCGAGAACTGCTGCTGCCAAAGCTGGGTACTGCCTAGCCGGGTGCTGCCTCGCGGGATATTGCCACCACCAACTTCTCCCACCGGGAGATCCGCGCAGCTCTAATGCCGAAAGAATGAGGCATTAGTTAGTAAAGTAGTAAAATTGATCTTTATTTTCATTGTTTGTCTCATATATTAATTTAACAAATTAAGTGTTTCAGCCCATTGGGCTCTTCACCTTTGTTTTATGTTTTGTTTGTTTTGGGTGTTAAGTGTGTTTAGTGTTTAATTATTTTTTTCCAGTTCAGCCTTTGGGGCATTGTTTCGACGGAAACAACACCATTCGATTCCTTAAACTTTTTCACGTAAGATAGGCTGTTTTCAGCTAAAAACTTTGGCAGCGATTGTAGCTGAAAGGGTATGAACAAGAAAATCTCAAATTAATGGGGAAATTGGGCAAAATAAGCCACTTTCCGAGCTCGGAACTGAATGAAACTTGCACCATTCAATTTCCTAGAGTTTTTAATATCAAATAGGATTCTATGCAGGGAAACTATTCAGCGGAGATTGTAGTTACATTGATGCCAACTCAAAAAGACACATTTTGAGGGGTAAATGGGGTAAAATGGACCATTTTCCGGGCTCGGCGCAGGCTGAAAATGGCACCATTCAATTTTTTGGCAAATTTCCCATAAGGAATGATATATTTCAAGCAGCCAATCCAGGGGCGTCTCGTCTGTGGGAATTTGGGTCCGTTTTTTCCCACTGTGCATTGGTTCGGAAATGTGCCTTTTATCATGGCATCGGGTACCATGGCATGAACAAAAGGGGGTATCAACTAAAGCAATGTGAATAAAATTCATTAAAAGGGGAGGGGAATCTGATGTTTCGCCAAACACTAGCGTGAAACATAATCTACCACTCGAGAACAAAGAATAAGAAGAAGAAGACGATGGGAGATGTCTCCTGCTTAGATTTGAAAAATGTGCTAGGAAATTTGGTTAATTTACTCTGCGAATCAAAATTATAAATTATAAGACATCACCTTACATTTACGTTATTTTTAATAAGTTAATGTAAAAAATCAATTAACTTGATTACTAAAACTGATACGTAGAATTATTTCCAATCGATTGGTACAAACGACATGAAAATCGTTTATGCATTGACTTATTTATTATCGCTCAAAATATCCAAAACGACCCGTAACACGGTCGATTTCAGAAATTTTAGAACGGCGCCCCAGTATAGAAATGAAAGACGTAGTCCTACGTCAAAAATGTATCTCTTACTAAGCGAGTTGATCCTTAAAGTGATATGAATTTTCCCTGATGGATTTCGATCCTGACCCAGTGTGCAGTGTACGGAAAAAGTTGGCATTTTATTATATTCCATTTATTTATCATCCGTCGGCCTATTTCCTCACATGGTGACAATCACCGACGCCAGGAAGACGACTCCACCACCTGAACCCTACCTAACGACTCATGACTATGAGCCGGGACCAACGGCTTTACTTCCCTTCCGAAGGAAGACGTGACCAGATTTTTTCGCCTCAGAAAAACCACCGACGTCGACTGGTATTGAACCCAGACCCACTGAGATGCCAAATAGCAGTCACGCTTACCACTACACCACCAACGCTGGCTATTGGACGTGTAATGTTTGATTCCTGTAATGTTGCTTTCGAATGTAATTTTATCTTTAACGAAATTATGTGCATGAAAATCAATTGAACATTACAAAATAATTGTAACTGTGTATTAGCCACTGCCTTTGGTGAACTATAGATAGATATATAACACGACAAAATTGAAACTAGCAGCAAGTAACCGAGCACCGCCTCTATCAGAAATTCTACTGGGCCCCGTAAAGAACATCCCCTCAGGATATCACTCGACACCGAGTCATTCTGAAGTCTGGTGCAGGTGGTGGTAAAACGTGAACATAAAACAATTTTCACGCTTGTCTCCAGGAATAATATTATCATTATTATGACGAACGTAGGGAATTCTAACAGCAGCGCGAAACAGAAGCACAGGTACCATTTCTACGAGTATGGACGCGATGACAGTACAGAGCATTCGTTCTTCATCGCAAACTCATTGTCCAGATGTTTTAACGATGGAAAAGTGTGAACGTTTGCCTCTAGACAGAATGTTAATTGAGAATCGTGCTCCGGCGTCAAGTATGACGCGAAGCAGCGCACAAGTGTAATGTATGGTGCTGAATTTCGCACCCCTCATCAGCAACGACGAGTCATGTCTCATATCTTATAGGATCTTGCTACGAACCCCAAATGGAATGAGCACGGGAGCGTTGGTACTATCGATTTGCGTACTCATTAAATGTTGGAAAAATCAGCAGGAGGTTCACTCAGTCGAATAATTCAAAATTCAAGAAAATCGTATCCAATATGTAAATATCTACCCGTAAAATGAAAGCAATGACATCGCAGTAGCCGTTGACTAAATTAAACTTCAGTTAAAATTCCATCACCTGCATTCTCTGTTCGACGAAGAAAAATGGATTTGTCACTTTTTCCATCCCCGTTGGCGCATGCTTCCAGATGAAGCTCCCCGTAAGCGATGATTCGTGAAACAGCCGAGAAAAACAGCGCCGATATCTCATTAAAAGCATCCATCTTTTTAGAAAAACTTCGCACGAAACTTTCTCTTCGCACACTCATGATGCAGAGTGCTTTCAGCGAAGCATTACCATCACCATCAGCATCACCACCTCGCTGCGACCACCTCCACCGCTCTCGGTAGAATATACGTGATGACACCACCTAGTTCGTTACCAACTGTGCAGTATACGATACGTGCATGAGTTTCCCACAGTTTATGAATGACGACGACGACGACGACGGCGGCATGTATGTTGTGCATACGAGCCAACATCGCAGAGACAAACTTTGGGTACACAATTAGTTCTGAGCTTTCATCTTAAAACTACTTCACAGAATCGTGAGTAATTCCCAAACAAGTCTCAACAAGTACTTTCTTTTTTTTCCCAGCAAGAGCTTACCTACCCATTCCAGAATGCTGAAATGCTAAACCATGAATCAGCACTTTTATCAATCTATTTTTTAAGTTGATGAAGGTCTTCGGGCTGCTCTGCCCGTGGGGAAAAAAGCAGGAAAAGTGAAAATTTCATTATCATATAAATGATTTTATTTTCAAGCACGCACCACTCTAATCCATCCGCTTGCTTCCACATACATACACACACACATCGACATACATCCCGGCTGTGGACTGGAAATCGAATGTTGGATATGGCCAGCCAGCCAGCCAGCGGGTTGTGGGCGGTAATGGTTGGCGGTCGTCTGTGTAACCATGAGCCACGGTTATGGAGCGGGGATTTAAAATGCCATTTATTCAAATTACTAGATTACAAAGAACGGAGGATGCTAGATGCTGAAGATAGAAGAAACGGAGTCGCGCCCGACGTCGCCCAGCGCAGAAGTGTGAAAATGTTTTCCGAGATGCAGCTCCGGGAAACGAATCATGTTGATGATGACGGGGTGCGAAGCTCTACTGAAGTGATCCAGCTGGACAGATTTAGTAGATCAGAGAGATTTCGCGCGATGGAGACTTGAAATGGGTGTGTTTATCAGGGTGAGTGGGGAACGGGTTCAATTCCGTTGATGGGAAAGAGTGAATGAAATTGAAATTGTATGCTATGCAAATCAAGTTCAGCATGCAGGAACTTTGGTCAAATGGCGAGAAAACAGTATTGGATGAAGCCATCGTCTAAAAGTTAAAATACTAGATAAGGGACAACCGTAATAGTTTTTCGACCCGCGAATCAAACAGAATCTATTTCGATGGTAGAGAGAATTTATCAAATTTGTTATTCCGACCTAAACATCATTTAAAACTTTCCAACAGTCGAATTATTCGGGACATCATAGCTGGATTTGCACCTATCACTTGCCCAGGGTCGAAGACACTGTAATCAAATGGTAACTTATGTCGATTGAAACAGAACTGGTCCAGAGCATTACGGCGATGCCACCAGCATCGTATCTAGTTTACGAAGCAAGACTTATACCGTGCTAGTAATGATTATAGGTAAGGGTAGTGGAAATTCGCGGCAAAGTGTTCAAAGTTTCGTGGACCTCCATCGAACAGGTCATCAACACGTAACAACTTCGTAGAAACTTCAAACTCGGTTGACAGGATCGCGAGGTAGGTATCAAAGTATTGCTTCAACTTATTCGACGCATCGGAGAAAGCTTCTTTTACCATTGTGTCCCTTATGCTTTGAAGCAGTTGAGACATTATATATCAATTTAGAGTTATACACATGAGCGAAAATTTGCTTTTCCCACTTTCTTTTAGCTAACATGATATCACTGGTCAAGCTGACAGATTACCTTAAGAGTGTTCCGATCAAAATTTGGTCAAATGGTAATGTGTGTGAGTCGATCAAAGTTTTTATTAATAGATCGAATTCTATTTCTTTTTCAATTTAAGTTAACACAAAATACAGGAAAAATATTCAGCTAAACTTTCTTTTTACTGAATGCGAATTGCCGGGTCTTTCGTTTAACACCTGCCATAAGATTTTGTACAGTCTCTTTGTCCCCTTTATTCGCCTCAGAACACCAGTTTGCCTTGAACTGTTTCTCGATCACAACAGGTTTTTGAGTCTTCTTAAGGTTCCGCTTGACGATGGCCCAATATTGTTTGATTGGGTGGAGCTCTGGCGTGTTGGTAGAGTTCTTGTCCTTGGAAACCACTTGAACGTTGTTGGCAGCATACCACTCCATGGCCCTTTTTCCGTAATGGCAAGATGTCAAGTCCGGCCAAAATAGAACGGAACAATTGTGTCGCTTCAGGAAAGGCAGTAGACGTTTTTGTAAGCATCACAATGTAAACGTTGTTTTTCCAGCCACAGGTACAGATGGCCTGCCACACCAGACATTTCTTCGCAAACTTTGACAGTCTAATGTGCTTGAAAGTATCTGCCACCTTTCCCCGTCCGGTTGGTGTATCAAATTTCTGTCCATGAAGCTGATTATAGTCTTCCTTGACGTAAGTTTTGTCGTAAGTTAGCAAACAAATATGAATATGTTAACACAGACAAACATACAAAACACTAGCAGTTTCTTCATAGATTACCCACTAAACGGTCAATTCAAATGTTTCTTAGTTGGAAGTATCGCCACAAGTAGTTCGTAAAGCCGATTTTCTTACTTTTGACGTTAACACACTATTCCCACTATATTGCAAAATGCTCGATGTGTTTTGTCTGTTTATTTGTGATATAAATGTTTATAAATAATAGGAGATGAGTTAATATAAAATATAAACCTTTTCTAAAAAAAACTCTCTCTGTTACGCTCTTTGATGATAATTGTTGATGCTGCCGATTAAAAATTATGTAGAAAACATGCAAAACTTCTAGTTTTAAAATTCTTCTCTCAAAAGGGAATAAGAGGGGACAAACAAGTTTGTATAGATCTTGTAGAAGTTTATTCTTTTGGTTCCACGTAGTCTGTGTTTGCTAATATTTGCAAATGAGGAGTAAGATATCTTGCAAAAACGTATTTTTTTTTACGCTTCCAACCCTATAACTTTTTCTATTTAACAATTTGATATTGAATCTCAAAAGTAGTGCGTCATTTTATACCCTTAAAGTCATTTTTGCGAAGTTTTCAAATTCAAATTGAAATAAAAAAGTAACAGGAAAAACAGATCTCATATTTTAAATGAAAGCTTCCGAAGACATCAACGTTCTACACGCACACATCTTCAAAATTAGGAATGTGCAAAATTTTTTAATTCACGATGAAAGGAAATGCGTCAAGTTAAAGTCTACCAAATTTTGATCGAAACACCCTTTACACAATCTCCAAATGGCCAAAATTTAAACTTAAATCGATACTTTGTAATGCATTCTATATTTATTAAATACAGAAATTATTCACGCAAAGTTAATTTACTACTAGCAGAACCTGGTGCGAGCGTTGCTACGCTTGCAACTAAATGCATGAAACATTAGTAATACTGATGCGTTTATGAATTTTGTTAAAATATTTTCGTTCCACGAATGTGTGACTTCGTTTACAGAATTTTATATTTGTTTATATTTTTGTTTGTGTTTTCAATTTAACCGATCTGAGGTAGTTTCTACCATGGTATTTCTTTCTGTGTAAAAGCATTTCATAGACAACATTTTGACGTAGGACTACGTCTTTCATTTCTATACTGGGGCGCCGTTCTAAAATTTCTGAAATCGACCGCGATTTTCATATCGTTTGCACCAATCAATTGGAAATAATTCTACGTATCATTTTTAGTAATCAAGTTAATTGATTTTTAACGTTAACTTTTTAAAAATAACGTAAATGTAAGGTGATGTCTTATAATTTCGATTCGCAGAGTAAATTAACCAAATTTCCTAGCACAGTTTTCAAATCTAAGCAAGAGACGTCTCCCATCGTCTTCTTCTTCTTATTCTTTGTTCTCGAGAGGTAGATTCTGTTTCACGCTGAGTAGTTTGACGAAACATCTGATTCCTCCCTTTTAATGAATTTGATTCACATTGCTTTAGTTGATACCCCTTTATGTTCATGCAATGGTACCCGATGCCATGATAAAAGGCACATTTCCGAACAAATATGCTTTATTCGATCGGCAGCATTGGAGCTGCGCGGATCTCCCGGTGCTGGCAGCACCAGCAGCATCGCTCGGTATTCAGCAACTGGTCGTGGCAGTAGCAGCTGGCGGTCGGTAGCCAGCATTGCCCAGCCTGTCGTGACTTTTTTTACATTAAGTCACTTATTTGTACATTCATTTCATCATTTATCTTAAAACTAAAGTTAGAGGGATAAAACCGATTAAGCGTGGCCGTCTCGAGGTTAATAGGGATTACAAATTACGGATGGGAAAGAGGGTGGAAATTTAAAGTATGGTTCACATAACACATTATATTTAAATTCTAAATTATTGAAACACATAACTATACCAACTTATGGTTTTCTTTTGACTTGACCATTTTTTGAAAAAGAAAAAAACATACACAGAAAAAAACTTAAACTAACTACAATCTAAAGCTAATGTTAGTCAAAAACACATAAATGAGTTTCATGTGCTCCCAAACACGTGCAGACAAAATATCTCGAATTGGCACATTGGGTTGTCTGCACTCGAGCCCGAAGGGAATCATAGATCCCCGATCTGACTCCACGATGTTCAGCACAAGACCAAATAACGTGATCTCGCGTCCTGATAACCTTGTCCACACTCACAGAGATTGCTGTCGCTCAGCCCAACCCGGTATAAATGAGCGTTCAAAGAATAATGATTGGACGTGAGGCGAGACATGACACGAATGACGTCTCGACCCACATCCATCCCCCTAAACCAAGTGGTCGTGACTTAAAAAGCGGCTGACGATGGCAGTACATACAGTGGATTCCTGTCAAATATTCAGGCCTTACATACAAATTTCGATCGCGTTCCCCGACAATTGATGAAACCCGCCCTTTTCGGGGCGAACAAAACAATTTGCCGAATTAAAGAGTTTGTTTTATTAATATCTTATGAGCTAATCGAGCAATGAAAATAGCATTACAACGCACCGTCTCAACATGGCGTAACCTGAAGAGCCGGATAAAATGGCCGAGCCACGTCAATCTATATGTAATCCTGATTTTCTCTGTTCTGACAATTTCTTAGGGTGGTTTCCTACCAATTATTCGAGCCATCATGCTGCTTGAGAAGACCGAGAAGCAAATTTGATCGCGTACCATGTTCCCCGACAATTAATACAACCCGTTCTTTTCAGGGCGACCAAAACAATATGCAAAATCGACATTTTCACTACATGGCGTTACTTCAACATGGTGTTTCTTCAAGAGCCGGAGAAAATTCAGGCCATCTTGCTACTTGAGAAGACCGAGAAGCACATATCGAATGTGTACCATGTTGCCCCGCGACAATTAAATAAAACCCGTCCTTTTCAGGGCGAACAAAACAATGTTACCAGTTAAAGAGTTTGTTAAAATATTATTTTATCATAAGATAATCGACATTTTCATTACAACGCATGGTTGTAATGTTACTTCGCATTGCTCAAGAGTGGATAAAGTGGCCGAATCTGATGCTGCTTATCAATATGTAAATCCCGATTTTCTCTGTTCTGACAATTTCACAGGGTGATTACCCGCCAATCATTCAGGCCACCCTGCTACTTGAGAAGACCGAGAAGCCAATTTGATCCCTATGTTCCCCTCGATAATTAATACAACCCGTTCTTTCTGGGCGACCAAAACAATTTTCCCAATAAGAGAGTTTGTTAAATTAATATTTTATCTTGAGCTAATCGACATTTTCACTGCATGGCGGTACTTCAACATGACGTTACTCCAAGAGGCCGGAGAAAATTCAGGCCATCTTGCTACTCGAGAAGACCCCCTCCTCCAACAATTAATAAAAAGGGTCCTTTTCAACACAATTTTCCCAGCTAAAGAGTTTATTTAATTTATTGTAGAAGAAACAGAATAAAGAAGAAATAAATTAAATTCTCGTGATATTCTAGCTATGTGTAAAGACATTTGAATGATAATATCTTTACTGATTTAAACTCTTCTGATAATAATTTCTTTATTATTAAAATAATAACAATAATTCTTATTATTATTAGAATATTTAACAAAATTATATACATATTAATTATCATATATACATATAAATTGTTTTCATATTCATTTCGATATGAATCACCAGTAGAGAAATGAGCGGAAGAATATCACACTCTGCGCCAAATACCACATCAGACGTATTAACCAATCAGCAAACAGCAGAGCGGACAACGAGATCAGCAGAGTAGCTGAGAGCTTATGAAAGACCCACTTTTGAACTAATGCCTCATTCTTTCGGCAGCATTGGAGCTGCGCGGATCTCCCGGTGGGAGAAGTTGGTGGTGGCAATATCCCGCTAGGCAGCACCCGGCTGGGCAGTACCCAGCTGTGGCAGCAGCTAAGGTCTGGTTGCTCAGCAGCGCCAGCTGGTCGTGGCAGCACCCAGCTTTGGCACAGCAGCTCTCGGTACCCATGCAGTTAGTGTATGTTGGATTGTCACGTGTTCAGATCAATCCAGGGGCTGTATTCAATAAACCCAGCCAGCTGCCTTTAAGCTCGATCATGCTAGCAGGTAGCAACTCACCTGAGATGGTGACCTCAGGAACGAGCTGCAGCGTCTAGAAAACCATCGATTACAAACACTTGGGGATAAACCATCCCAAGTTTTGGAAAGCAAGGGTTCTGCCACCTCGTTGATGAGCATCAATGTTCAAAGTTTGAACGCTCACGTGATGGATATCGCCTCAGATCGGATTTTGACAAGCGTGGAATTCCTCGCACTGAGTGAGACTTGGCTAGACAATGACTCCTTAGTCGATATTGAAAGCTACCACAACATCGTTCAGTTCAAACGCTGCAACTTGAGAGCAGGTGGTGTAGCAATATATCAGCAGGACAAAGCTACCACTATGGCTGCTACCCACAAGATCCAACAGCTCAGTGAACATCATGACGAGATGTTCAGCGTTGTCGATAACGTTGAGGACATTTGTGCAGCTAGTATATCAGTAATGGACACTGAAGTTCTGCTGGTTGTGGTGTACATTTCACCAGGAACAACTACCAAGAATTTAAAATTGTTCTTGATTCGCAAGTTGTTCAGGTATGCTGCGCAAGATACGCCAGTTGTGTTGACCGGAGACTTTAACATTGACGTTTCCAAACATGAAAACATAGATTTTCTAGATTTTATGCAAAAACATTTAAAATTTACTTTAGCGAACCTTCGGAATGAAGCAACCACACTGGGTGGTTCTTGTATAGATTTAATGTTTGTTAAAAATATCGGCGTAGAGTGCAGACGTTATTGTTCATATTTTTCGTATCATAGACCTATGTTGTCTGTACTCGCATTCGAAGCACCCGAACCATTAAATCAACAGGTAGCAGATATTGTGGAACATGAACTGGAATGACAACATCGACCCATTCGACAACCAACCATCACCTAGCACTGGACCATTGTCTGTACTACTCGGACCATAAACAACAAACGACAAAATTCCAAACGGCCCTTTTCAGGGCCACTTGAGGAGTTCTAAAGAGTTGAATTCAAGATTTTCATACACAATATTAACGCTCCTAAAACACCTAAAGACTAATATTATATGCTTTTCTTCCATGGAACAGAACCAACAACAACGACCACCCATTCGACTGTCTACCAAATCATCATCTGGTACTCGACAATTACCGGTACTCGACAATCTACTCGGATCATCCCAGGAACAGCGAATAACTGAATACCAAACGGCCCTTTTTAGGGTCACTTCAAAAGTTATAAAGAGCTGACTATATTATTTTTCGTGGAAAACTAAAACTAATAACAGATGGTTTGATGAGTCTTTAGACTGAACAAAATATAGTAGATATTTATTAATTCTATTACAATTCCTCCACATCAACAAGTAGTCCTACGTCGACTTTGCAGATATGTCACTGACATATCTCACCTTTTCGTTTTTTTCTATAAATTTCGTCGTATCCTGTCAGTTTGAACCTAATTTTTTCTGGCATAAGCTTAGATTAACTTTTTGTGCATAATGTGGCACTGAGACTAGCTCAATCATCTCCCTTTTTTGACTAAGAAGGGGTTCAAACTTCTATCAAAACATGTTCCTTACCCGAGAAATTGACATTTTGTGTTTTTGTTGGGTTGGATAATTCTCATGTTTGGTTGAAATTTATGTTAAATTTGTATATAAGAGTCTCTCTGGAAGGGGAAGCGGTCTCAAACTACCATAGGAAAAAAAAAGTCCTCTAAAACTGCCACATTCCAAACTTGGCTCCATTTGCTTGATTATTCCTCGAGTTATGCAGAAATTTGTATTTCATGTGTATGGGAGCCTCCTGAGTGGGTAGGGGTCTCGCCTTAAAACAAAATTGTGCCTCGAAAAACCCCTAGATGTCAAATTTGGTTTAATTCGCTTGATTAGCTTTCGAGTTATCAGAAATTGTTGCTTCATTTGTGTGGGAGGCCCCCTTGTAGACGGGGAGGATTCTCGAACCATTATAACTAACATTATAAACAACTATTATTTGTATGAGAACCCCCTCATATTCAGAGGAGGGAGAAATTTCGAACCTCAATACTGCCTCCGAAATCCCTCATATGCCAAATTTGGTTCCATTTGCTTGATAAGCTCTCAAGTTTTTTAGAAATTTGTATGAGAGCCTCCCCTTCCAAAAGAGGGAGGTGTCTCAAACTAACATGGAAACAAAAACTGCCTCCAAAATGCATCACATACCGTATTTGGTTTCATTTTCATTATTTGTCGATTTATGCAGAAATCAGCCTGACAGACAGACAGACAGACAGACAGACAGACAGACAGACAGACAGACAGACAGACAGACAGACAGACAGACAGACAGACAGACAGACAGACAGACAGACAGACAGACAGACAGACAGACAGACAGACAGACAGACAGACAGACAGACAGACAGACAGACAGACAGACAGACAGACAGACAGACAGACAGACAGACAGACAGACAGACAGACAGACAGACAGACAGACAGACAGACAGACAGACAGACAGACAGACAGACAGACAGACAGACAGACAGACAGACAGACAGACAGACAGACAGACAGACAGACAGACAGACAGACAGACAGACAGACAGACAGACAGACGAAGACAGACAGACAGACAGACAGACAGACAGACAGACAGACAGACAGACAGACAGACAGACAGACAGACAGACAGACAGACAGACAGACAGACAGACAGACAGACAGACAGGACAGACAGACAGACAGACAGACAGACAGACAGACAGACAGACAGACAGACAGACAGACAGACAGACAGACAGACAGACAGACAGACAGACAGACAGACAGACAGACAGACAGACAGACAGACAGACAGACAGACAGACAGACAGACAGACAGACAGACAGACGAACAGACAGACAGACAGACAGACAGACAGACAGACAGACAGACAGACAGACAGACAGACAGACAGACAGACAGACAGACAGACAGACAGACAGACGAAGACAGACAGACAGACAGAGACAGACAGACAGACAGACAGACAGACAGACAGACAGACAGACAGACAGACAGACAGACAGACAGACAGACAGACAGACAGACAGACAGACAGACAGACAGACAGACAGACAGACAGACAGACAGACAGACAGACAGACAGACAGACAGACAGACAGACAGACAGACAGACAGACAGACAGACAGACAGACAGACAGACAGACACAGACAGAAGCGGTGGCTACTGGCTAGTGTGCCGTCATCGATTCTGAGATACTGATGTCCAACCTGGATAACAGCGCTGGAAACCTAAAAAACCCGGGTGAAGTTGAACAGTACGCTCAGGCTCATGGCCATGCGAGTAGCTAGTACGTACCGAACTATGTCATCGGAAGCAGTTTGCGTCATTGCCGGAATGATTCCGATTTGCATTACTCTCGCGGAGGGCAGTGAATGTTATCAGCGGAGAAATATCAGAGGAGTTCGAAAGCTGGTGAGAGTGGAATGGAGGAGAATAAGGAGCGAGTGGTTCAGTGTAGTTGAGGCTTGTCGTTCTCCGGTGATGTTCCAACGTCGGGGATCTCTCCGTCATTGTATGGTAGATCCGCAGTCGGGAGGAACTCGAGTCGTTTGCGTCAGTATGTGTTAGCTGAATGGCTTACCATCGTTCGCTTTCGGGTTCCACAAGCGGGTAGTCCTCCGTAGGAGTAGGGTAGATCCACCGTCAGGAACTACTCACCTCGATAAAGGGCCATCCATATACCACGTGGACAGTTTGGGAGACAGTTTTCTCATACAAATGAAACTCATATTTCTGCATAACTCAAGAACTAATCAAGAAAATGGAATCAAATTCGGCATGTGAAGGTTTTTGAAGGAGTAAAATATATCCATGGTAGTTTGATATGTGGGGGTTTTTAAAAGCAGGATTTCTAAATATATAAAAAATTATTTCTGTCTGTCTGTCTGTCTGTCTAACCCATGTAGACTCGAAAACCATTGAACCGATCGACGTAAAAATTTGAAAAAAAAATAGTATTTTCCATTTAATTCCAACTACCTTTGCTTATCTTGACAGATACGCGTATTTCGTCTACAATGTGCAGACTTCTTCAGTGTCTCGTACAAATAACTTGAGTAAGTACGAGACACTGAAGAATTCTGCACATTGTAGACGAACTACGCGTATCTGTCAAGATAAGCAAAGGTAGTTGGAATTAAATTAAAATGGAAAATACTATTTTTTTCAAATTTCTAGTTACAGGTATTCCACTAAACAGCTCAAACCCTCTAGGCTTCGTGAAAATGTGTTTACAGAAGTTTTGGGGGCTGAACAAGGTTCTTATGATTGGTTGCAACCCTTCTCCCTTTTAACGGGGGGGGGTGGGGGTGTTTGTCATGCAAATAAAACACTATTTTCTGCATATCTCGAAAACTAATCAAGCAAATGGAACCAAATTTGGCATGTCCGCCACATGGTAATGATTTGATGGTGGTTTGAGACCTCTCCTACATCTAGCAAGAGGGCTTTCAGCTTGTATTAAGAAGAGTACATCCCGATATGACGCCAGTTTTTCCGGGCCCATATAATATTCTGCACCGATACCTCTATTCTCTATGCTCTATTCATCTTTTTCAGGTTGGTACGTCTTCCTCGTTCGTCGTACCGTTGAAACCAATCTTTCTGTATTCAAGTGTTCCTCCTTGGCGCCATTTAGGTGTTCATCGTAGTGCTGCTTCCACCTTTTAATCGCCTAACGATCTTCTGACAAGAGTCTCCCACGACAAATTTGGCTCGTGGCACCAATTTTTCGCGGAAACCGTTGAGTTTTTTGTAAAAATTTCCGGGTTCCTTGAGTACTGTGATGTGATGTGCTAGGAAGCCACCACCAGTGCAGGACTTGCTATGGAGTATAGTTCCTCGCAATGGCAAGATCAAGTTGTACATACCTGTAATTCCCCCTATTCCGTTCATGGAAGGATCAAACATAGGGATGTGGACCCTTAAGCAGAAGCATTTGCACGAAACCCACATCAAGGATAGAGAAGCTCCTTCCAACGTCAGTTTAAAAAGAGCGAAATAAGTCACTTTAACCTTGGCAAATTATTGCCAGACTTTTGATTCTAATGGCAAAAGTCCACCCAAAGGCAAAAGGAGCATGAACTAATCTTTCAAGCATCTATGCTCCCAACGATGATAGCCAAATTTTCACATTATTTGGCTCAATATGAAAGAGTTTGGTACGGGAGGTCTTGATGTCTGAAATCACTCTACTACTTCGAAAAATGACACATTAAAAAAGTCGCCATTTTCCAGGATGCTTTCAAAAATTGGCTGCGTTGGTGTGAGTTTAGATTAGATTAGATTTCATTAACGTCAGTTTGAAAATTTCATCATTATAAGAATACGTCAATTCCAAACTGAAAAGGGCTATAAATAACTTTTGGGGAGACTGAATGAATCTTTTCGAATTAAGTTTCAAAAATATCAGCAATGAATATTATTCCAGCCGATTACACCTGACCATCACAAACACTTGCGTTAATACTTAAACTCCTTACAACTCCAACCCGTTTGCCATCCCACACATCCCATCAAAGCCCAGACAAACACATAAATTATCCATAAACGGCATAAACGTGATAGATTGTATAAATTTCGACAATATATTTTCTTTTAAGAGCTTTGCCGTGTTTATTTTAAATTTTCGCCACCATAACATGTGCACAAAGTTCGTACTTTGCTTGACATAAAATAAAAGAGCGGAGAACGATCTGGTTTCCTCCTTCTCAAATAGAACCATTCACACTGGCACTGGTGTGGTGTGAGAAAAGGAATGCAACCATTGTTCCAGAAAACCGTGAAAAAGGAATCAGGCCAATATTGGAATTGGTTTTCTCTTCTTTCGGCGAGTGTCTCTCGCTCTTCCGCTTGCCGATGCTTGCTAACTTCCATCAACGAAATGAAACAGCGGAAACTCTTATATAACACATTCTTGCAGTTTGACGACAGTTCCGTTTCCAGCGAGTGCCAAATACAGATCGAAAGGAAAAATGTGAAAGGAAAACATCCGCAAACCCGCAAACTGATTTTCCACGGACTCGACAAGGGTGGAAAATAAATAAAAGCCGGAAGAAAATGCTGGTGCGGTGAGCTCGAATGTTCCAATCACTCGCCGGTCTAAAAATCCGGGATTGTCCCCGACGACGAAACAGGCCATGTGCCATGCGGAAGCTTCATATTCAACCCTATTTTCTGTCGAAGAACAGCAAAATCCGTTAGTTATATTTACTTTTCGGTGGCCTGGTTTTTCGAGGGATTGTGCCATTCGGAAACTGGAGCATCGCCACTTGCGGTTCTTCGATGTTATAAAATTATCATTATGACAAAAGTTGGATGGGCTGGTTGGAGTATTTGTTCTTTGGCTTAGGAGTTTTGCTGCCTAGGCTCGATATTGTGTGGATTTATCGTTCTGTTTTCATGCGGACTCAACAAAAGACTGTCGGTAAGGGGGGAGAGGGAAGAAGATATTGGTTTGTATCGTATTGAGTTTTACAAGAATTAGCATTTCTCGTTACCGATGCTAGTGGTTGAACGGAAGGAATTGGAAACTCGAGAGGGTGTGAGTTTCAAAGTCGTTGAGGTTTTTGGAGATGAAAATGTAATGAAAAGACAACATTAAATATGGTATAAATACATAAAAAGTTTGTTCAAACAAGGAGGCATGTTAATTATGAAAATGTTTTGTCAAAATATAAGAAAACTAATTATTGCAGAGCTTTACAGTGAATTGATATCTTTTTCATTAAGCTATACGTTCTGTCCATGTTAAGAGTCAGACAGTTTTCTTTTAGTGTAGATTTTGATTTGTTTCACGGATCGCTGAAACGTTTTTACTAATATGACAGCGGAAACTCTCCACTTTATTCCGTGGTAAAATGGCATCAAATTAAAATGGGAGTGCGCTAACGCATTTTATAATTTCAATGCAAAATGTCGCTTTGCACCAATTTTTGCAAACATTTTATTGTATCATAAGACGACGAAACATACAATTCTTAACGATTTAAACTACTCCGGGTCTGGTTTTTTACTGCAAGGCAAAAAAGCGATTGCCGAGCATTTCCGGACAAAGGAGACGTCCAAATTCCTGAAGAAGTATTTGATTTGGTAGGCCATATGTAGTTGTGGTCGAAAATCTAGAAGTATCGTCTCTACCGGCAATATCATCAGCGATGTGTACGAGAGAGAAGTGTCTGCAAAAGCGGTTGCTGAAGTTGATCAGAAGTCACGGTTCTCCAGCTCTGTTTTGACTTGATTTGGCCTTTTGTCACTATGTGAAATCCGTCCTGGAATGGTATAAGGTACAAGTGGTCAAATACGTGCCAAAAACAGCCAATTCATCCAACTGTCCAGAACATCGCCCAATAGAGAAGTACTGGGCTCTAGTTAAGTGGAAACTCTTCGAGGCTAAGAAGAAAGCAAATGGTACCGATGATTTCAAGAGAAGATGGGGAATGGTCACGGTGGGCGTATCTGGAGGATACCGTACGGAACCTGATGGCGGGTGTACATTTTTGTCAATCACATGATTTTTCCGCTATAAATAATACAACACTGATCGATAAAACGGTAGTTGACGGTGTTGTTGGTGTAGTGGTGAGCATGACTACCTCTCACCCTAGTGGGTCTAGTATCAATTACAGTCAACGCCGTTGGGATTTTCTGAGACGAACAATCGTTGATCACGTCTTTCTTCGGAGGGAGTAAAGGTGGCTTTTGTGTGCAGGAGTGCGATACGTACACTGAAAATTTATTTTCATAAAGTAGCTTTCACGCGTTTCGTGAACATGGATTTTGTACATAGAACAAATGTCTCGTATGTTGTTTGAAACATTCATAATGCTTTTCATCTGGTGAAATGCTATCATTACACCATTTTTTAAAATGCACGAAATGAACTTCGTGCTGACCAGCCAATAATTTATCTAACCCAAAATAACAATTAAAGCGCTGTCGAGAGCTAAAACTTCATGCTCATTAATCAAGCATGTTCTCACAAGAACAGCGTGGCCTAGTGAGATCAACCACGGATTCAGAATCAGCACTTGTCAAATATTCAGGTTCGAACCCCATGTCAGAAACAATAAAAAACGCTGAACAACTACACGTGGTTGAGCTTTTTTGTCAATTACATTTTGAGTCGATAAAGTAGATCTGTCAGTCCTTCATGCAACCACAAGAGAGACGTTTCTTTTTAATTTGTGAACAAATATTCGTAGCTCTTTGCATTGTTTCCGTATAATGTACGAATGTTCTTTCTGTGTCAACAAATGCTTCGTGCTTTTGACAGTTGCGCGTACAATTAATTACGAATGTTTCTTCATAAAAAGAACAATTCTGTTTCGTTGCTGAAACGAATGGATTAGTGAGTATTACTTTCGATTTTGTAATATAAACTAAAATTAACTTTCAGTGTAGGGTCCAAATGTTAGAAGTGTCTTCCTGGCGTCGATAATTGTCAGTATGTGGTTAGGAAACAGGCCGTTGTAAAATAAACGAATAAAAAAAGAAGTGGCAGTTTTTTTTATACACTAGGAGGTGAATTGCATTCATCTTTTATCTGGTTTTCTGCCATGGAAAGACTCTCAAGTTGTTAATCTGTTGATTTCTGGAGAATAAAATAACAAATGTTTTCCATTTTAAGGTAGTAGCACCGGCTACAGCTGGAATTTGTCATTCAACCGCTGTAATATGAAGTATTGTCTAACCGGTAATTAGGTTTCATGTTTCATTTAAGTAATTGCGCAGTAACAAGAAACATGTTTTGTTACAGCAGAGTTTCTTTCACGTATCACTAGATACTATATATTACATTTATGTTTCTCAGATGGTTTGCTAAGACCATTCGAATACAAACATTGGAGTCTTAACTGCATTAAGTGAATTTAAACATGTCTGTTTACAAAATATTTAACAGTTAAGTGATGTTTATTATGAAATAATTTAGACCTTCCGTGCAACAAATTTAAAATAGAGTACACTTTTGTTCCAATGAAGCGTTCTGCTACTTAGGGTTTTCAAAATGCGTTTGTACTACATTTGCAACCTAATGAAAACGGAACATAAAGCCAATAAATAATGTAACGTCCATGCAACGTTTAAGTGCCCATAACCACAACAGTGATAGCGATTGAAATGTATCCAAATGAAATGCACACTACCGAAAACATGTGTTTTTGATATTTACTCAATGAAGAGCTCATCAATACGCAATCTGATCCGACTTGCTACGGGTTTATTTCTACTGGTTGTTGTTAATGTAGTGACTTCACGTAGAAAATGGCTTAAAGTGCTCACCATGCAACCTCTATTTGCTATATTGGTTTTTGGTAGTGGCTATTAATATTTAACTTTTTCTCAAGGATCACTCAAAGAGTAAGAGCATTCCTTTCTTGAATCCTAGAGAGTTTGAGCTGTTTAGTGGAATACCTGTAACTAGAAATTAGAAGAAAAATTAGTATTTTCCATTTAATTCTAACTACCTTTGCTTATCTTGACAGATACGCGTATTTCGTCTACAATGTGCTGACTTCTTTAGTGTCTCGTACCCAGTCGAGTTATTAGTACGAGATACTGAAGAAGTCTGCACATTGTAGTCGAAAAACGCGTTTCTGTCAAGATAAGCAAAGGTAGTTGGAATTAAGTGGAAAATACTTATTTTTCTTCTAATTTCTAGTTATTCTTTTCTTCTTTTTAGCATTTAAAGCTTATTGTTTTCACAATTCACTTATTGCTTGCTCTCACCATAGTGTTCCAAATGCACTTCCGCAGTTATTAGTTGAGAACGTTTGATGCCAGTACATTTTTTGTTGTTGCTTTAGTATGATTGTGTGGCAAGTACTGCCATACCTTATGCCGGTATTCCTAACTAAGAAAATTAAAAAAAAATATCTACCTACGTAAAGCTAATATAGATTTTCTCTAAAAGCAAAATAAACAGTTTTGAGATTGCTAGTTGTGCGTAATGAACATCAGCTGTTATAATTATTGACATTCACATAGAAACATAAACAATGATTTCACAAGAAACAAGCAGACCCAAATATACGAGTACATATCTTTTGCTATTTTCCCAACTGTAACGTTTTGTCTTCACGCATGGTAATTCTTTTGTATTAGTGAAAGTTTCAATGGACATGTTTGAGTACTTGTTTGATTATGTTTCAAATATTTAGGCTTGAATCAAAATATGAGTAACAATATCCATATAGTAGTAATTCAAATAAATTGAATATGGAATGTTTCTCACCAAAGTAACAGTCGCGGAACGTTAGTTGAATCAGAAAGAAAAAGAAAATTACTTGTATGTATGTATGTATGGTAGCCACCATCCCCTCTAGCCCTGGCTTGGATGCAGCTCCACTTAACAGCAAGATCAGATTGGGCCACCGATCTGAATTCGCACTATCGCTGTATGAAGGGCCAAAAACGGAGGGTGGACCCGTAGGCAGAGACACTTACACGAAATCCACGGGAAATTAAGAATCTCCTTCCAACGATATGAGTCCAACAAATCGAATAACACAATTCGCAATACTCATTAAGCTTTCTACAGGATGGCATGTTAAGAAGGGCGCGTCACTCTCCCTGAAACTGTTGGAGTAGAACTCGCAGCACCACACTCGAATCGGTAGGATAAGAAATGATACTGTTTAGTTCCCTCCTAGACTCAGGCAGTCAATCAAACCATCGTCCAGTTTCAGCTTGAACGAGTACCCTGGTGCTCCTCTCAACTCAGTATTTATTTTATTTATATAAATATAGATGTAATGTAATAATAATATGTTATATATAGATATATAGTAGAGCATAAGATTATAAGGATATTTGAGTTAAATGTATGTAATAGTTGTAGTTCACGAGCCTACTGATAACCATGTTAAACTAAATTAATTAACCTGCTGAAATAATAATATTGAGGCCAGTAATAATAATATGAGCTTCGTACCACTTTGTATCACTGATGGGTGACTGTATCTCTGGAATGTGAAGGTCATCTTGTTATTCATTAGGTATAAATATCAATAAAGCATTCAATTGTATATAAAACCATAATATTATATTATTACGTATTTAATCATGACATATAGATATGTAACCTTCTGGAATGAAGAGCATTTATTAATTTTTGATTCTTATTTGATACAACGTACTGTAAATAATTATACCGGCCGGATCGCCAATCTGGAAGCAAATTAGAATTTTATTAATTGTTTTATTACTTCTTCCATAATATTATATTTATGATATGCAGTGTATTAATGATGAACAGCTGTGTTCCGCTGAACCGCTCAAATAGACAGATTGACGATCGTGTACTGAAATGTTAAGGTCATATTACGCCATTTAATGGAAAATACCAATGAAGGAATTAGAGGTTGAGTGGTCGCGAGAGTCGTCAACATTTCTATTAATGAAAAATATGCTATAGCTTGTAAAAACATGCATCGTATAATAACGCATACTAGTATCTACACATCTATATATACATCCTGTTGCTACTTTCCAGGAAAGGCCACTCCGACGGTGCGAGATACAGCTGAAAGTCGAGTCCCCACATTCTTACTGCTGCTTCTACCAGAAGATGATCATCCCTATAACCGCAAGAATAAACAATGTCCTATAAGATAAACTGTATAGTGAGGGTATATTGTAATATATGAATTGAAAGTTACATGTGTGTGTCGACTGCTGTTTTGTTGCAATTGTGACAGCGCTTTGCGCATCCGTTACAGACTAACCAGAAAATTTAGGCAATGTATGACCGCCGTGAATAAAAAGAAGAATTTTAAATTTTAAATTATTTTGTAATACCACGACGACCTGGAAGACCTAGAAAGATATGAGAATGGAAAGTTATGATATGATGTACCGGTCTACGCACCTCCCTCCTTCGCTATTGTCAAAGTGACTAACGGCATTGCCCAGGCTACACGCCAACCAGCGTCTCCATGTTTCAGCTGGCGGTCTTTTGTGATCATATAACTCGTGGAGGCGTGAGGTAGGAACTTGTGAGGACCAGAGGTCCGGTCGCACCCACTCCAGCCAAGTTGTCAACTCACCATTTAAAGCCCAGAAGAGAAAGAAAATTACTTGACAAAAATTCAAAAAACTAAAGATCTCTATCTAAAATTCCTAAAAAAATTAAACACAGTCCAAGATATAGAAGGATTAGTAATAAACCGTTCCCCAGAACCAATTCACGGAAGAACTAACTAAAATTACTTAACAAAGGACTCAGATGCTCTAATGGAGTTCAAATCCTGACATATCCACGAGCTCCTTATTGACATAGAGACAGAAATCAACACTTTACAACTTACACACATCACAAATACAAAAGTAGGGACAGAAGCAGCTAATATCGCCTAAAAACACGAACACGACAAAAAACAAACAAAACACGCAAAGAACACAACATACTCCAGGAATTAAAACAAAAACCGGTCTATTATTTGAGATGAGACAGAGGAAATTGTACAGTAATAATAGATAAAAAGGACTTTAAAAAACACCATGATAGAAAAATTAAATAATGGCCCCTACAGAAAACAGCGATCAGATCCCCTTCCGGGAATGATTAGACGTGTGGAGAACAACGCTCAAAGAATGTAAATTATCATTTGGGGATGAAATTAACAATCTTGAAAGTCAAATCCTTTATTGCCTACAGATAAAGGTCTTCCAAAAATTATAAACCGGAAATGAAATGCGTGAAATCATTTCAGCGATAGGATCACCACCCGCAAATTGCAAAATGGTTAGTTAAAGAATTTCAAATACATGCCAAACAATTCCCCAGTAGATCAATTAAAAACTCACACCAACATTGCAGAGCTTGTCCAAAACACAGACATAAAAGATGATGGAATTTTAGTATCTTTTGACGTCAAATCCCTCTTCCCTTCAGTTCCAGTAAAAGATACCGTCAATTTATTGAGAAAAGTGGTTAACATTAACCAAAATGACGACATAACGCATGGAGGAAAAAAGTACGATCATACATAAAACTCTAACACAACTTTGTATGGAAGGGAATTACTTTTCCTTCAGAGAAGTGAACATTTCAAACAATTGAGGCGCCCCTATGGGTAACCCCTTTCTCGCTTTTCTGAGCAGAAATCTTCTGGCTAATTTCGAAGTGCAATTACAAGATCAACTACCTACCGTTTGGTATAGATACGTTGATGATGTGTTTTGCATTTTAAAGAAAGATCTCTCCAACTCCTACCCTAAAAACCTTAAACAACGCACATAAAAACAACAAATTCACTTATGAAATTGAAAAAGATAATAAATTACCATTTTTGGACTTGCTCGTAGTGAAAGAACAATCTAAACTCACATTTAAATTTACAGAAAACCAACAAACACACAACACAATACCACATACGTCTAACCACTCATACCAACACAAAAATAGCATCCCATTTAACCACATGATACACGAAATACAAACATTTTACCCCTAAGTCCAAACGGCATAACTAAATAACTCGACTACATTTTGAGCAGCACACTTGAACAGTTACTCTCGAAAACTAATACAAAACGTAATCAACAAAAAAAACACAAAAATGTATTCAACGAAGAACATTTTTTAAACTTAAATAACATACATATCTTAAGACATATCACAAAACCCTGGAAACTAGATGTGGCGGAAGCATAGCAATCCACAAACAAAATTCCAAAAATT